>MJUU01011123.1:0-19334 GCA_002080025.1 Modiolus philippinarum
ACGTTTTTTGAAAACCTACGGCTTTTTGCCATATCAACTACTTTTAAAACAGTATTTTTACCCTAGCAATATTTTATTTCTTTATTAAACGTAGTTGACCTTTTTTGTATTTGAATATTTGTAAGTTAATTTGAAATCGTTTGAATAAAATGTTTCACCGTAAGTCGGAATATTAACAAATCAAATATTATACAAATGAAGTATTTCCTGTATTGTGTATTGAAATAATAAAAACACTAATAGAATGTCCTCAAACGTCACTATTTCTGTTAATCATAGATTTTTTCTGTTGTTCGTTTTTTTTTTAACTATGACTATCAAATTTGTCATAGTACAAAGAGTGTTTGTGAATTTTCTGTTTTATTTATATATATATTTTTTTATATTTATGCTTTTGAATTGACATTTCTCAACATACTGAAATTTTCTAAGTAACTTTTAAGCTCACTAGACCTTAAGGATTACAGATCTTAAATTATGCTTTAAAACTATTGAAGTAAATTTAATCTAACTGTATTGAAATGCTGTACATTTACAAAGATTGGTCATTTTATTTGGATCAGACAAAATATTGCTGACAGTTCGAAACATACTTATTAACGAATAAAGGGATATGGAGTAAATGTACATGGGACAATTCCCTATAAATACATAGGATTAAGAACATGGAACAACACTGTCATTGTTCTTCATCTTGAAGTCACCATGATGCCTACAACAAAGAGCTAACACTCCTACCTCATAGTCAGTTCAAGACGGCCCTAGCACTTTTCTGGGTTGAATTCACTTTCTAAATGTTGAACAGCGCTACATCCATGTATCAATTTTGTCATGGATACAGGGTCGTCAACAAGCATAACATATCGGTCAAAAGTACTCTTAGAAACACTATCATCCGTTGCCCGTCAAAAAGACCAAAAGACAATACAACATATAAACGAGCAGAGGGCACTCATCGAGTTGATTGTAAAAAAAAGGATGACAGTGATTGTAAGAGCACTTTGCCAGTTTGATTGATGTCTGTTGACAATCCCGTACCCATGACCAATGAAGACATGGATGTAGCGTTGCTCAACAATTAGCAAAGAATTCCGTTTAAACCGGTGCTAAGGGCCGTCTTGAACTTACTATGAGGTATGAGCAAAGCTCATTGTTGAAGGCCTCATGGTGACTTCAAGATGAAGAACAACAATAAAAGCGTTGTTCATTTGCTTGTTTTTTACCATGTATTTGTAGAGACTTTTTCTCATGTGTATTTACTCCATATCCTATTATTCACCATTTGCAAGTAAAATCGGGAGATTTACCTTTCGGCCATAAGATAGGAAAATCATATCGTGAACTTCTCTGAAACCACTGAAGCAAACTCATCCAAACTCTACAGGAGTGATGTTTTGGCGGTCCTTTGAAAAAAAGCCAATTTTCTTCCGAATGGACAAAAAATCATATTTTGACCATTTTCTATAAATCCACTGATTCTTTCGTTAATTAATACTGGGATGATCATTACTTTTGACTGTCTGCGGCCTTTCGGTTGCGATTGCTATTGAGTTAGTGCTGGACGCTGCCGCAGTGGGGAAGGTTTGGTTGGTCGGTTTAGCTTACCATTTCTTTTGAGATTCCTGTACCGGGTCGACCAGTGCGGCTGACGTTTCGCCAGTTGTTCCTACCTGATTCGTCTTTTGTCTCGTTGGCTTCGGCTTCGGCTCTTGACCGCTCTGTTCGGTAACTTTGTTATTATCCCCATTAAACGAACGACTGCGTTGATTATTAACATGTATGTATTATAGACAAATCTTGCCAGGAACAAGTTAATTTTGTTAAGTTTGGATTCGTGTCCGTGCGCGCGTGTTTGTGTGTTAGTTTAGGTCGCTTTAAGCTAATATACAATTTGGTAATACCAAATATCTTAGCCACCTTGGCTAGTACTGTACAGACTACTTAACGGTACACTGGTTTTATACTTGTGGTCTGAGTAGGTATTGTATCTGTAGCTCTAGCGAAGGTCACTGATTTGTAATCCTTGTTGAAAATTATGGTAAAACTCAATAAAAATTTTCAATATTGTTTAATAACATATATTATTATACACTGCTATTGAAACTATGGTAAAAATAATATTGATATTTCTACAGGTAATAGCGCGTAGGCATAATAACTGTTCGGGAAAGTGCGCGTAGGCAAAATAACTGTTCGGGAAAGTGCGCGTAGGCAAAATAACTAATTTGAATAAGGCGCGCTTTAGCAAATAAAATAACTAGTTATTTCCCTTGTCGTTAACGTAAACGTAAATAAATATGGCTGCAAAATTAGTTCGGCTGCAGCACTGACAGGGACATTACGATAGCTCCAGATAAAAAACATTGTACAGCAGAATTCTCTTTCTACAGATAAAAAGCCCGAAGTTCGATAGTTAATGTTTTAAAGAAAAAAGCTTATAACTATTTTTTCTGTGGACGCCCGTTAAAAGGATCGAAGCAAAGGAACTTGCTTCCGGTTTAAAAAAAAACACACATGTCTCTGTTTTGATGGTTGACTACTGTGTTTTTTAGGCCGGTTATGGCCGTCTTGCACTTACTATGAGGTATGAGCATAGCTCATTGTTGAAGGCTTCACGGTGACTTCAAGATGAAGAACAACAATAAAAGTGTTGTGCCTTTGCTTGTTTTTACCATGTATTTGTAGAGACTTTGTTTCATGTACATTTACTCAATATCCTTTCATTCACCATTAAATATCCATAATTATTTAAACTCGAAAAGGTAATTTTTTTCTTGATTAAATAATTATGGATATTACCCTCAATTAAAGGCCATAATTGTAAAATTTTGAACAGAAAAAAAGAAGGGAAACGGGGAATGTGTCAAAGAGACAACGACCCAAAGGGGAGTAATAACAACTCAAAGCCACCATAAGATCTTCAATGAACGGTGAGAAAACCCCACACCCAACGGCAGGTCGGAGTCGGCCCCTGAATAAAGAGTAATTAAAGTTCAGCGAAAAAAACATTATCCTAGACTCCTATATAACTATATACAACATAAAAGAGGGCCTCTTAAGATATGTAGATTGTTGACATTAAAAGGACATCATCATATTTGGTTTTTTACTATATTTGGTCAAAAGCCATATAAATAGCATAAATCAAGGTTGTACCCCAAATACTGTTTGGTTTTTGCACAGCAGAAGAGTATACTCTGGCTTATTACTTTATGATAGAAGTTGTCGATAGAGCAAACTGCAGAGATCAAATAAACTTCAGCTACGGTATATTGTTATTTGTGCTAACTTTTTGTAGGATAACTAGATCTAATCAGGATATTTATTTGTTCATGACATGTCTTTTATGTATCACAAGTTTGCAACACCTTTAAAGCAAAAATACAAACTTCAAGATTATCCGCACTTTGTCCTATGATTTTGAAAATTCCATTTCACTCAACTGACTCATTTATTATTTATAAACAAAATATCTGTCTTTGATATTCAACCTTTGAAATTTCAGGAAGTATAAACTCAATTTTTGTGATCTTTGAGATCGAAAATGAAATTGCGTTTGACATTGACAAAACGGTATTGTAATAAACAATACATAAGTGTGTGTTGGGTCAAAGTTTCAAATAATATGATAAAAATAACTATAATTGATCAGGATGCTTATACAAAAGTCTCCCAGACAAACTCCAAAATCAAAAACTCCAGAAGGTTTCATTCAATTCAAAACACATTTAATTTCCCCATCTTTTTGTCATTTCCATGACAGAACCCTTTTTTCTATTCCATTGCAACGGTAACCAATTTGGAAATTCTTAGGTCTTCATGCATGATAAAGCTCTGGTATCTATTTTTCAGCGAAGTTAAAAAGGATAACGATAAATTGAACAGTGTGTGAGCTTTACTGGGGACAAGTATTTTGTTAAGCTTTTTGGCCGTTTTCATAGAAATGAACCTATTTTGAGAGTTCTTATATCTTAATGCATAGTTAGGCATTTGGTATCTATATTTCCAGTAAGTATTGTAAAGATTGTAGATCTGCTGCGGACAAATAGCTCAAAATTTTACAGATTTTCTGCCTTTTCATAATCTATGGTAAAAGTGCCTTTTTTTTAAATTCTAAGACCTTCTTGAACAAGTATCTAATGTCCTGCTAAGTTTTGTAAAAAATGGGTAGGTGATCTGCTGCGAACAAAATATACCTATTTATGGGCAATTTCCCGCCTTTTCACACATTTCTGTTATTTCTTGTGCATCTTTGATGTTTCAACAACAACGAAGCTATTTTGAAAATTCTTGAACCTTCTAGCAAAACCACACAATCGAAATAAATGTTTCTGCCACGTTTTTAGAGAGTGAATAATAGGATCTTGCATAAGGTCAGATTAAAGATCGGGATATCTTTCACAAGTGTAAGAAATTTCGTCTTTTCTCGAGTGGAGCGTAGCGAAACGAGAGGAGAAGACGTAGAATTTCTTACACGAGTGAAAGATATCCCAATCTTTAATTTTGATCTTATGCAAGATCCTATTTCTTCCGTAAAAAGCGAAAAAAACGTCTGCTAACCTTTACTGTTTTAACAACGTTGTCGCCATTTGAGTGTTCTTTATATTGTGAGGTCAGGTGTTTTATGACGTTAAGTCATGGTTACGATTGTTGTATCACAAAAATCAACACGTCTGGTTGGTCATTTAACGGTGTGAGATGAGGTCGCGAGCATCGATCTCACATGGGTCATCTCCCACTGTAAACCACCATTTACGGAAGAATGAACCATCTTTGAGATCTGCTGCGGACAAATGTCCCCAAAATTTGGTAACATTCTAAAAATTCTAAAACCTTCTTATATAAAAAGCATTGGTATTTATGTTCCTGCTATTTTTTTGTAGGAATTTGATAAGCGGTCTGTGAGTTTCGCATCAAGCTAATGTTTTTAAAAAAATGTTATTATATCGCCTTTTAACAATTTCAGTGGGAACGGTACAATACACAAATCATTTCTAAAACTTTTTTCAAGGAAATTCCGCAAAAGTTCCAGATAATACAAAGGGTTAAAAGGGAAAAACTAGCGCGTTTGGATACAAACTCCCATGTTAGAGTTCAAAGGCTTAATATGATATCTGTACATCCTAACAACCGTTCTGTAAAAATTCATTAAACAGTGATCATTCTTTATTCACCTGTTTTTTTTTTTTTGTTTTTTTTTTGTTTCCATGTCAACGATCATCTATGTGAAATCTTGTAGATTAAAAACCAATTCCTCACATGTCAGGAATTTATCCATTTCTGAACACTTTATTACATGTACCCGCCTTTTTCCCATTTCCAGGGCAAAGATCACCATTTGAAGGATTGGAGACAATAAACATATTCTAAACATGTTTGGAAACCTCTCTGTAAATTTCAAATATTTCTGGGCACGTTTGAATTGCCCGCCTCGATTCGATGGGAACGGTTGCCGTACTGAAGTTATGGGACTAGAAATCAATTTTAAACATGTTGGATGACCTTCCTGTAAAATCTTATCAAATTATCATTTCAATTTTTAATTATCTCGCTTTTTTTGTTTCCATGGCAATGGGCAATGTAGATTATTGAAGGCAATATACATAACTTTGATGTTGTCACAACTTTCTACCAGTTTGAATACCCTTGCTCTTACTACTTCTGAGATCTGGCCCGACGAAAACGCGATGGTTTTCCCGCTTTTTCTCATTTCCATGGCAACGGTCGGCATTTTGGTAATTCCAAGACCTTAAGGATAAACTTAGATCTATATAAATATCCAGTAGCAAGAATCTTGCAATATTTCGCCTTTTCTGTTTCCATGGCAACGATCACCATTTGAAAGTCTTAGAGACCTGAAACCAACTTTTCGTTTGCTAAACTACCTGTTTTCTGTAAATCTGTATCAAATAAGAACACTTTTAATTTTTTCGCTTTTTTCCTTGGCAACCGGTGTCATTTGAAAATTCCCAGACCTATTTGCACCTTTTGGAATAAAAGTCCATTATCCTGTGAAGTTTGCTCAAGATCCGACTATTAGTCTACGAAAAAATGAACAATTTTTTTGCAGAAAGAGAAGAACAAGAATAACTAGATTTGCATTTGCGAGCAATAGTAGATATCACCAAGGCGATAAATTTGATCATTCCATCTTATTCACAGTCTCAAAATCTACATAGAAATCAATTTTCGTTGAATTTGGAGCAAGTTGAATTTTTTACGTACTTTGGAGGCCATCTTGGAAATGGCGGTCATTTTGAAAATTCTGTTTGCATAATTTTTTCCTCTTTGTTTATGTAACATTTCTGCATAGTATGAACAAATTTTCAATTCAGTTCCTGCGTTATTGAATCATTAGTTCTGAATGTAAAATGGCTTCCATCTTGGAAATGGCATCCATGTTGAAATATTTTCCCTGAAATGCATTTCTCCTTTTGCCGATCTAAGTAAATGCCAAATTTCATTTGATTAAATGAAGCGATTTCGAAATAATCGATCGCACAAAAATTATGGAAGAAGAAATAATTAGAAGAATGTTAAATAACCACATGTCAACCGAATTCTTGTAGATTGAAAAAATAATAAGAAAGAAGGAAAAACAATATGTCTCCACAAACTTTTTTTTTTGGAGCCATAATAATAAAGAAACGGGCAAACAATAAATTTGTGGTCTCGACTACGTCTGGGAGACTTAAAAAGTATTACGAAGTTGATAGAAAAGTCTCCTAAACGAACACCCAAATCTTATATGATATTTTCAAGCATTATAAAATTTCAATATTAAATCTTTTGAATTGTAAAAGAATAGAAATATGCATATTCACCTATTTCGGCATGCGTCAAAATACAAAAAATTCCCAAGTTGCATACAAAACAGTAAATTTCGTTATGCTGTACTCGTGTTTCAAGGAGTAAACTCTCATCTGCAGCATTTGAATCAAATAATATGGAAAGCCATTTTCTAAAAGTAGTCCAAAAGAAGTACTCATTACCAAAAAATATCGAAAAAGAAGGTCAAATCCAGTACCAAGGACATCTACCGAGTGCCATATACGGAATAAAGCCTCAGTATTTTTAAGTGGTTAGATTTTGATAAAAACAGTAAATTTTTACAAAACGCAAGTTAAAATTTTCATGTCAGACAAGTCTGACTATTGGACTGGTGAATACCCTCGGGGACCTCTGGTCAATCGGCAATGGCATCGACCCAATGATTCAAAATACAAAAATACCAAAGTTGCATAAAAAACAGTAAATTTCGTTATGCTGTACACGTGTTTCAAGGAGTAACCTCTCGTCAGTAGCACTATTATCAAATAATATGGAAAGCCATAGTTCTGAGAAGACTTTAAAGAGGAAAGATGATTAACAAATACATATACCCGAAAACAGAACTTGCGTTTGGTTTGATCTGCACCGATTTAATGAGACATAAGTTGTCGAAATCTTCTTTGTTTTGTTATTCCTAAATAAGTTTCAGTGCCTTATAAAACTATCGCACTTACATTTATCCTGGGTATATTCTGGCTTTGCCCTTAATTTGTGGTCTATCAATTTTTTTACATCTTTATATCTTTGAGCTTATTTGGATCTATTGAATAACTAAATACCGAAGTTACTGTTATTTTTTGCAATACAGAGACATGAAATGTATTATTGCCATTTACAGATTTCAATTCCACACCTATCACCAATAAAGCTTAGAATTTTCATGTCTAAATACTTCCATAGAAGTTCAAAACCATTAGATCATATGTAAACACTTAAAATAGAATGCAAAAATACACTAAAATGCATTCATCATAACCTATAAGCACACGAAGAACTACACACATTACCCGGTTAAGTCAATTAGTAAAGTGCAATAGCTCACAGTACATAGATCCTTACTTGAATAACAAATTAAAAAAAATAAGGTTACTTTTGAGAACTGATATTTAGTGAAAGGCTTATTAAAAGGGAAAAGGAATCCACTTTGGACTTTTAAATCAATACTATAGTAATGGCTTATATAACAATATGAGTCAGAACAGTTTACTAGTTTTTTTACCAAAAAAAAACTTTGGAATGAATTACATATCAATACTTAAAATAATGGCGTAAAATAACCAAACGAATTGCACAATGTTAGCATTTTCGAGATAGCTATGTTTAAAAACTGCTATCGCTAGATCCTTCAGTTCTTGTCGTACTAGTCTTTGTTGATGTAACTGTAAAAAGCAAAGAAAACGCAGATAGCGACCAAACACAGCCGGTGCCGTTTGCACAAATACCTGGTTATTTTGCCGTGATGACCTCCTTTTCATATTTCTACATATTATACATATATTGAATACTTCTTCAAACACTCCTGAAAAACAACCCAAATTTGTCGGATCGTTGGAACACATTTCAGACTGTGAGGCATATTTAGAAGATAAAAATGCCATCATATTCAAAAATGTTTCATTAGAAAGTACTTTTTCAATTAATAAATCATTTCCGTTGGCCAGAAAAGAACTATGCCAAACTACTTCTAGTTTATTGTACATACACGAAAGCATATGACACTTTAAAAACGACAGGTTACACATTTGTACTGTAATCGTATTTTTCGTATTTTTCCCTTTTGCGAAAAGGGGAGTGATCAATGATTTGTCTTTTAATGATTCTTCAATGGCATAATCTGTTATGAATATAGCAGTATCGAATTGTTTGTGCTGATAGAAAAATGCTGCTATTTGCAGCCAACCAGATACATAATCTCTGTTTTTCCCAATGAGCAAGCAGGATAAACATGTTTTTCTTTGAGTGTAAAATTCCTTGTGTTTTATCCTGAAGTCATAGTTTTTGCTAACGGTAATTTTACTAAAACGATTTGCCAAATGCAATAGCAACAATTCACTAAGAAGCCGTAATTTGTACTCATTTGCTTTTCTAATTTTCAGCAAAAGCGATGACAACTTTTCAAAGCCATAGTCTCTGTTTTCATCTGTTCTGAAAGAGCAATCAAATAAATTCATTAACTGTAATATGGCGTTATTTGTTTCCTCCTTCTCGTTTTTTTTTCTACAAACTTTAAAATGGAAAAAGTTTTTTAGTGATCGAGAACGTAGAAAACTGGCAATTCCTTCAGACATTAAAGTATAAAGCAATTTTTCAATTTTTGCCTTTGCTCTACCAAAGATTTTATTTTTGAACATGTTGTTTTCAGGCATGAAGTAATTTGGACAATATCCACAACGCACAAAATATGCTAAACGTCTGAAACATTGCTTATAACATTCCAATAAATTATACGGTTCCCAAACTAAGCACTCGTTTGTTTCAATTTCCCAAAATAAAACAGTTTTCATGAAATAGGAACATAATAGGTTTTTAGTGTCTGTATTCATATCTATGATATCTTTCAGAGCAAATTTAAGCAGTACATAACATAAGAGTTGGGTGTGATTAAATGAATGAACCAGTACCTTTTCTGCCATTGAAAAAGATATTCTCCACTCGTGCGGATTTGTTTCTGGTTTATCGGAGTCCCCAATTGGGACAAATAGAATACCTTGTTCCGTAATTTCTTCTATTTGTTGCACTGATGGCCATTTTGATCTTGGTCTTTCAATCCATTCTAACGCAAATGAAGGCCAGGTTTGACAGTGTAAACAAATGGCCAAGTCCATAAAAAGGTCAGGTCTGCTTAAGCAAGGTCCATGTCTTACAAGAAAATGACGTAAATTATATATTCCATCACCACAGGAAGATTGGACAAATGTTTTTAATTTATCACTTGAAAAAAGAATTCCACAATCTGTATGCACAAGAAGATCAACATTAAAATAATTGCAGACTTTCAACACTGCAAATCCTGGTGACGATTGGTCTGTATCGATGACGACATCATTACTATCTGTACTCTCAAAGTAAACTGGCATGTCTTTCATCACAAACATGACATCAAAATCGCTGCCATCCAAATCCAATCCTTCTGCTTTACTTCCACTACTTATCATACGAATGGTGTGTGAATTCCAATTCCAAGCAACATCAAGCGTTTTGAAAAATAAACGCCTTTTTCTTACAACATTTTCAGACCCTGATATCGAGCAGAGATATTGATACATTTTTAATGATAAATGTTTGGTCGTCATATTGTCCTGAAAATAGAAAGTTGAATATAAAATTTGGAATATTTGACGAAAGGATATGGAGTAAATGAACATGAGACCATAACACATACTGTATGTTTACTTCAACTGCAATTGATTTTGATGAGCTGTATGGCCATTTCGGAAAAATAATTCCTCATCAGCAGCACTAACATAGGAAATCAACGATTAAAATAGCGCGTTCAAAAATGCATAAAACGAAACGAAATCTAAGTAATCAGTTATATCAAATATGTCTAAGGACAAAACGATGATAGGAGTTAAACCTTACATTTAGAATTTACATTAATTTAGATAATAGCTATAAACAAAGTGTACAAATGAGATATAATATCATGTACATGTACACCATATCTAAGAAAAATATAGAGCATACATCTCAAACACGAGGAATTGTTTTACCAACTCCACATACACGGTATGACAAAAAAAATGTTTAAAAGCATACAGGAATATGTCTGATTGTAAAAAACTGAATTTATTTTTTTTATTTGGCTGTTCTAATATTCCACTTTCGAGATTTGGGGTAATTGTCGACATCTTACCCCAAATTCTAATGGGAGCTGGTTTCCGACGTCA
The DNA here is from genome assembly GCA_002080025.1 of Modiolus philippinarum. Lineage (NCBI taxonomy): Eukaryota > Metazoa > Mollusca > Bivalvia > Mytilida > Modiolidae > Modiolus > Modiolus philippinarum. Next base: position 10,722 of record MJUU01011123.1, read on the forward strand.
GTTCGGGGCAATCAATGAATTTTCATATTTATTTTCTTTACTTAAAATAAACTGGTTGGACATGACCCGCCCGTGGTAAAATGTTGTTTATGACATGTTCAGCCATTATCGAATCATTAACACTTTTCATATGTTGATAGAATAATTTATTTTCCTTCGCCCTCATATTCAGGGAGGCCATTTTTAACCCGTTTGACCTCTTTGACCCAACATTCTAATAGAGATTTCTCGATAACTAACGAAAGTAACGAAACAAACGTAAGTTTACTTAAACATACGAAAGAAACAAAAGGACCATTCATTGTTAGGTGTAGTAAGTGACAAACGAAACATAGACGAATGCTTAATACGTACGAATCGGGTTTTAACGTGGATGCATCGGTGATTACCGGAAATCATTAACCCTCCGGACAACCTTCAATCACCTTTAAAAATCGTAAAACTTCTTTGGGCAAACTTGAGTTTGCCGAGTTGAGTAAGAATTACAGTTTGGATTAGATTTTGATGTACTAAAGTTCTAAGTTTAATTTACATGACATTGAACTCGAATAATTTTAGTTTCACTGATCGAGTAAAAATTTGAGTGAAGTAAAATATTTCCACATCTTCGAAACTTATCCTGAAACATATAAAATCACTCAGATATTCAAAAATATTGCAAGATCCAACCTTAAAATAAATAGAGTTCCATTCACTTCAAGAAAAAGGGGTCCACACACAACAGGCTGAATCGTCGATTCCGTTGATGAAAATTTCGTCATTGTAATTTGTACTATCAGAGACATATAATATATGAACCCACATTTTATGGTCATTATGGTCTTCCAAATGTTTTAATGTGATCTGCACTGAAGACATAATTTGTCGAAATCCAGAAACTTACTTCACAGTAAAGTAAGTGAGAACCGAACTGTAAATCCAAAACGAACAATCCAAGGACAAGGGCAACATCAGAAAGAAAAAAAACAGAGATACAACATGGGTACGGCACAGAAAAGAAAAATGAAGACACACACACACAAAGATGAACAACACGGACCCAATAAAAACCATGGGTGAGATCAGGTGCACCGGTAGAGTTAGCAACTCCTGCTTCTAATAAGACACCCGCCGTGTTGAACATGTCAAATCCGGTAGTAAAGTCAAATCCGGTAGAGGAAACAACAATTAAGCTTTAGAGGGAAAGATCTGTTGTCATCTGGGAAACAGATATCCCATAGCGGGCCACAAGATGGTGGTGTCGACCGTAAAATTTCTGGAGGGATGACTTCAAGGTTTGGAGTAGCCTATTTGTGAGCAACCGGGCTCTATCAAGGAAGTCACTGTATCGAACACAGGCAATTGAATAGCGAATGAGCTGGGAGATGTAAACTCCATATGCCGGCGCTGTTGGAATGTTGCTACAAAGAAAAGGGAAGTTTACTATTGGAAAGGTGAAGTCATCGCGTTTGTCGTACAGCATAGTTTGAAGTCTACCTCTGTTGTCAATTTCAAGGTGATGGTCAAGGAACGAGGCTGATGTAGAAGTGTCTGTGGTATCCTTAATTTCGAGCTCTTTTGGATAGATCAAACCAAAGTGAGGGTTGTTTAGTGACAAATATAATCTATATAACGGAAGGTAAAATTGAAGGATTGGGCCAGTTTTTTATCTTTATTTTGAAGAAGCTCTTCGATGAATTCAGCTTCATAAGAGTGAAGGAACATATCGGCTAGGAGAGGCGCACAGTTTGTGCCCATAGGAATTCCGATATTCTGTTGAAAGACAAGTCCTCCAAACAGGACAAATATATTGTCGATCAGAAAGTCTTACATTTTTATCACTTCTTCCTCTGTATATTTTTTCTCCGATTCGGAGTCATTTTTCACAAAGTAGGCTTGTTCTCTACCTACAACAATGTACTTATATCTTCGTTCACCGTTCTTACGTGAGAAACATCTATGAATTAAACCTTTCAGCTTTGTTATCTAATCAGCTTGAAATCAAATTGTGTTATCAAACTCAAGCTGTATTCACACACTCAGTTTTACATACTTATGTATTTTTAACACTCTATGTCTTTATGCAAGTTTGGACTAATGTGCAAATATTGTATCTGAACGCACACGTGGTGTAAAGGTACGATGAGCCACTTTTTGGTCCAATGGGAATCAGCTCCATTTTAAAGTTTTGAACATGAATGACAAAGCAATAGCCCGATTGTAATTTACTTTACAATGATTTTAACTATGCCTTCACGATGTTTGTGCGATTTTTTGGATATTTTTTTTTATCAAATAGCTAATCTTGGAGCCAATCATATAAACATTCTAATTCTTCTTGTCATGGAAATAAATAATTTAATTTTGATTTGAAGAATTTTTTTTGTTGCAGATGCAAATAAATAATTTGATTTATACGGTAAAAATAACTAATATAGTCGAGATTTTACATGAAAATAAATTTTCAATCGAGGCAAAATCGCCCAAGCCAGAACCCNCCCCCCCCCCCCCCCCCCCCAATATGAAATGGTCGTCCCCTCCATAGATTTCAATTGTTGGAACATATTCGAGTTTTATGAAATCTCTTTTCCTTTTTGCACGACCTCAGGCCGGGTGTAAATGGATTTTGTACTTGTGTAAAATTACATGACACATGTATTTTCAGCGTTACATGGAAAAAAAACAAGTGTCAATGACTTTTCTGCTGCTTTGCATGGAAAAATGGAATGAAAAGCGTGTGCATTTGGACAATTTGACTGGAACCTTAAATTTATTTAGTTTGTTTTGTTTGTATCTTTTTTTTTCGTTCTTTTTGTTTGCTTTTTGTTTTTTAGCAATATTTTGACTTGGTAAGAATGCATAAAAGTTTTATTTAACTATATTTTTCCTAAAAATTTAGAAAATTTAGAAATATGATTTGGACCATTTTTGCCGCTTGAAACTGGCTTGCTAACCCTCATAATAAAATATAGGATTTCAATTACAATATTTGTTTTTTACACCCCTAAAATTCATATACTTACATGTGCAAATTCTGAATTAGGCGGATACTGAGCTGTCACGGGGAATAGGAACATCCTCTTTTATGGAAAAAAAATGGCAAAAAAATAAAGTGAAATCCCCTTTTCTCTAGATTCCATTGTTGCGAAGGCAGGATCCACCGGTGTTTTGTGCATGTAAACGGGGCTTTGACTTCTGAAATACGTGGTTTACAATTTTGGTATTTTACATACTTGGGTATTTTACGCACCTGTTATTAACATTCTTTTGCAATCTTGTACAAGTTAACATTGCTTAAAAAATTCATTTCGTGTATTTTAATCAGTCTAAAATTTCCTTAAAATTACGAGAAAAAGACACAAAGTATAAATTGGACGTCACGACATAAAATAAGCGACTGAACTATCAAGAAAATGTGCAATAAAGTTGTTTATCGGTTGAATGTTAATGCAATTTATAATTGAGATAAACAATTTTTGAAACAAATACGATTTCATACTTTTAATATTTTTGTGTCTAATTATGACTTGCGAACAGGCCTGTTAAAAATAAAATACACAAGGTAAGAAATCGGAGACAAAAGTAATTTAAGAGCGATTTTTTTAATAAATCAAACGCAAAAATTCCGAGTCAATATCGATCAGATGGGGTCATCTCATTAGTCCGACACTCATTAATCCGACACTCATTAGTCCGACACTTATTAGTCCGGCACTCATCTGTCCGACACTTATTAGTCCCACACTCATTAGTCCGACACTTGTTAGTGTAATTCAACACCCTTGTCCTGATTAAATACTGGAGCAGTTTCCAGCAGTCGCTCATACGATCAGTATTCTAATGTTGGTTCAAAAGATATGAAAGGACTCTTGCTCTTTTTGCATTCTGACTATCCATCAGTTCTAGAATTATGCCATATAAATATTATTGTTTTTAGCCACATATAATTCGGACGGATTAGTGATAATTGAATGTTGTAAAGATGTTAGATATATCACAATATTACAAATAAAGTGTAGTTATACATGTATTTTTATGCATGACATTCATTCGCGTGAATGCACTGCAGAAGTCAAAGACAATGTTTTCCCTCCTTTCAATATGAAAGCACAAAGCAATCTCTGTATATATAGATTGAACCAACCATTTGCAGAAGTTTGAGTTCCGTTGCAATACGGTAATATAGATTAAAATGAGATTTCATGGTTCAAATGACAAATAGTACACCAGGAAGAAATTAATAATTGACCCCGGCCGAAAAGGAGTTGAAATTAAGTTGGAAAATAAAAGAATTTGGAGAACTAGTAAGAAAAGAAAACAGTTTTTAGATGAAAATACACGTTGAACCCTATAAATGCCAAATATCTTTCCATACAATCTCGGACTTTACTAACTCTGACTTCAACGAGCGAAATCTTTGTCTCACTGAAAAACTTCTGCATCAAGGGTTTAGTTATCATAAATTGATAAAAACATTCTCTAAATTTTATTATAGATACATTGACTTATTAAGAAATTTTGGTTCTACATGCAGGGCTCTTATATATCAGGGCATTTCACATCCAAACTTCTATGGCAATATCATCTACAAAGCGCATAAATTCAAAAACTGTCCTTCAAATCTTATTAATCCGTTGAACAAACTTATTCATAAAGGATATAAATACAGCATTGTTGTTAAATCTTTACTTCTGGTTTTTGTTGGCAAAAATATTGATCATCTACTTAATGCTTTACACCATAACTAAATTTAAACAATTTTTCACATTGGCAGTATTTGGCATTGCACAATATCATGTTCTTCTTTCATAATTGATGACGTTGTTTTACCAAATCTATTTAGAAGTATTTCAATTGAAGTTTCATATGTAAGAAACCTTGATATCATAGTCAACGGAAATAATGTCCTTAGCTAGCTGTCAGTAACTGCGAGCATTTGTCCGGACAGTGCCTGTGTGTATTGTCTTCATGTTTTATGTACTTCATTGTTAGGGTACTCGTCTTGATAAGTTGGACTTTTTTCTAGTTTGATTTTTACTTTGAGTCTTTTTGTGTATTTATTTTTTAGCCATTCACCACACATATGGGAAAGGTTTAGATCCAAGAAAACGAGTTTAACCCCACCGCAATTTTTGCGCCTTTCCCAAGTCAGGAGTATGTTGGTGATTGGCTTGTCCGTGTCTTTTTATAAAATTTAAGTTCCTTGATATTTGGGTTATTGGATGTGGTTTCCATTTATTTATCCTTTTTTTTTTACCTTTTTCGGGCCATTTATGGCTTGCTATATGGTGTGAGTTTCCTCACTGTGTTGAAGACCGTAGGGTGACCCCTAGATGCTTTGTTTTGGGTCGTTTTAACCTGGATATGGGATGTTGTCTCCTTGACATTTACCCCATTTCTTTCTTTTTCATATGAATCATCCATATATCACACTTCTTATATATTAATCGTAAAACAGTGTCTTCGTGAAATGTTGTCGTCTGTCACTGGACTACATATAGGTCGGAATTATACTAATTGGCTGATGTGAAATATCGTCTGTTGACAAAGTTTGATGAAATGCAAAACAAAAAGAAAAGAAATAAAATATTCCTGCACATGACACCGATTAATGAAATGTGTGACTTCTCAGAACCTTTCTTGATTTGATAAGATTTCACAAAGAACAGAAGCATATGTCTTCCGCATTTCAATTTGGCAATTGGTTTTTTTTTTTTCTTTCTTTAAACATATGACGTGATGTCACTATTCTGACTTTCAAGTAGATTGCAGTGTATTTTTATGATCTATTACATGTTATGAAATAGGGTCTGTAAGTCTCATCATGTGACACCGAGAAATCAAGATAAAATTCAAATTTGAAAATGTTTCCCGCTAAAGTATGACGGTGTGTGATTATGACGTCCTCACTGTTTGCTTAAGGTAGATAGACACTAATGTTCATCTCCATGAGATTTTGTTATAAGTCGGCTCAATTGAAGAACTTATCTTACTAACTTGAAATATGCAATAAAAAGTATGGGTCACCATGCTTGATTTTTCTAGAACTGATGTTAAAGTTTGCTCACTTTTAGCCATTTTTTCGTCTGTTTTTACATAGAATGCACGGGAAAAATATAGAAAGGCAATTTTCAGCTTAATAAAAATGAACCTTTTTTCCATGAGAATTTCATATGTTTTTGTAAATAGATAGTTTATGATATGATCTCTTGGTTGCGACGAAAAAATGCATATGTCACCATGTTTTTAACGGAGATATTTCACAAAGTTTCCGTAATAAATATTATTTACGGGAAAAGGGAGTTAATTCGCGGCAAAAATGTCTAAATATGACGTTTCATATTAGTCAATCAATTATGACGTCACAAAGGAAAACCTGTCAAAGGACTGTTCCGGCAAGGAAATCAAACCAAACCCGTATTCGACTTTGTATTTCCTAATGCGCGATTACACTGCGCAGCGCAACAGTGTCTATCTACCTTAAAACGTCATATATTCCTGTTCAAAATGCAACTTCCAGGTATAAATTATGTACCCGGAAGTTCCAAAATTGGACAAGACTTACAGACCCTATAGTAAAGATAATTTAATTATCTATAACATATTTGATTGACGGTTCGGTTCTCACTTACTTATGTAAAACCATATAAATTCAATTGTTGCATGTTCATAGATATTAATTGTATAATTTATAATTATGATGCTCCTTATCTGCACTGAAGAGACATAAGTTGTCGAAATGGCCATATGTAGTAATTAAATTTACAGTAACTTCAGTATTTTGTTATTTGTTACCATTGGGTCGATGCCTCTGCTGGTGGACTGTTAGTCCCCGAAGGTATTCACCAACCCTGTAGTCATTAATTCGGTGCTGACCCGAAAGCCGATTTTATTTAGAAACTTGCAATATCTATTTTTTTTTAATTTTGTTGAAAACAAAGGAGTATCTCCCTCATGCAAAGCTCTGTCCTTAGCTTATTTTGCCTTTCCATGTAAATCATATTGATTATTTGTTATCTATCAGTTCTAAAACTTCTTAAAGTTTATGGTTTTCCAAAATGTTAAAATTCTTATCTGCACTGATGAGACATCAGCTGTCGAAATGGCCATATGAAATTGAATTTGTAGTAACTTCGGTATTTAGTTATTAGTTATGATATGTTGTCTTGTTTTTTTATAAAACATTTGTGCATGACAACTATACCCTTTAATAATCCATAATAGGAATTATAAACGTTTTCAAAGCAAGAATAGATGCAGATTTTTGCAAACTAAGGGCTCAGAGACTGTGTCTGTATCGTTCACTTGACAAATACCTATGATGATGACTGAAAATGATGTTTTCCCAATAAAGTCTAATGTTAAACTAAAGAGGTAGGGCGCTTAAAGCGAGGATTTTGTTCACTAGATAATTTAAACGCACGTGTCTTTATTCATGCCTAAGACGATATTATATTTATCCGATCTATTCCGTAACATTGTTTATATTTACCTGTAGTAACCCAAGGTATTTCTCTGCTGACCAAGACTATTAACACTTATGATTAGTGCATGCTTATATATATATGGTTTATATTAAGGTACTTAAAGAATACGATATTGGCCAAAATAAAAGTAATTGAATAGTCAATTTCGATGCCATGTATTAATGTTTTTTTATATCAAATGTTCTGTTATTGTTCATATAATCATAATCTTAAGCATCCGTAGTAAACGTTGGTAGAAACTAAATTTTTTGTAGCATCAACACCATGTTAACAAACATGAATAGGAAGTTTATAAACAAACAAACAAACATTTTATTTACAATCCTCAGACATCAATTACAATGTACAAGAGGTCAAATAGCATTACACAATATAAATATAAATAGATAACATGGTGAGTTGGTTGTACGTTAACAGCTAGGTAGGTAATATTAAAAACAACAAAACAAGCATAAATACATATCGAGTAGGCCGAATAATACAAGATGTAGACTGTGTAGAACATATATTGCCACGTGGATTATTGATTCAGTGAGAATTGAAAGGTGTATGGAAATAATTCATAAGAATAACAAAATAAGTGCAATGTTTCAATTGATGGACAAATACTAAATAACTAAAATACCGAAGTTACTGTGAATTTACTTTCTGCATATCAAAAAACTGATAGAGAACAAATACCCAATATGATCTAAATGTGAAGCCAAAATCAGCTAAGGACAGAGCTTTGCATGAGGGAGATACTCCTTATTTTTCAACAAAATTGACAAAAATTTAGATATTGCAAGGTTTGAAATAAAATCGGCTTTCGGGTCAGCACCGAAGTACTGACTATTGGGCTGGTGAATACCCTCGGGGACTAACATTCCATCCTAACTAAATGAGGTTAAAAAAATAAATAAATGTAAAATTATGACATTTAAGGTTAAAGGCCCCTTTTTCAGTTCAATGTTAAACCAATGGGAATTTTGTGTAAAACCCCCATCCTTAACGGCTTGTTAGTTTATTCCAAAAATTTATCTGCAAATTATTGAGATAATTGCCAATGCAAAGCTACCATTATTTTATGCTAGTATCAACAAATTGGATGATTTTGCAGAAAAAATCTTGAAAATATTGTGGTAGTTGGATGTTTTCTGGGACAAAA
>MJUU01011123.1:24423-37118 GCA_002080025.1 Modiolus philippinarum
ATAGCGAGTTCGGAGATTGTCTATGATAGTTCATATTCAAAATCCTGTGATAAATTAGTTTGATGATTGACTGGGTTTCGCAAGCAAGGATTGCTCACTTTTCAGGATGGTGCGTGTCTTGGACGTCGGAAGAGTATCTCTTTCCATTGCGTTCAGGTTGCTCCTCACTTCGTGAAACGTCTCAGGAACTGCAGGCTTCATAACCTCAAGACGAGATTTACTATTGGATCTAAATTTGGCTGACCAATTTAAACAACGAAACTTATAACAAAGAATTACTACTATAATTATAAAAATTATAAATCCTAGATTTGGGATGGAGTATACCCATACAGGTGTTGGATTGTCTGTACCTATTGGCTCGAGCTCCTGGAGCTTATTTATAGAGTGTCCCATTGGAATGTCTTTAATATCCCGTAAATTACTTGGAAATTTGACACTTGAAAAATTTGGCAACTTAGCATGGAAAGGTTCCCACAGTTTAAATTTGTAATTATTGGTCGTGTTCATTAAATTATTCAAAGAGTCTTTAAAAACATATTGGCTTTCCTTATGAAAATAAGATGGTGGTGACAACATGGTGCTTACCGCATGACAATACATGTGCAGTTTAACAATACTAAAGGGAGGTTTGACATTGATTAGGAACGTAGATAAATTCTGACAGACTACTGTAAATTTGATCTCTACTTTTGTAGCAATAGCCCAGTGCCCATCATGTAAATATTCCGCCACAGGTAATATTGTGTCCAACCTTACTGTTGTTTTACAGAACGGACCAATCAGTTCTGTATTTCTCATAAATAGAGCGGTTATACAAAATTTGTTGACATGCACAAAATAAATGGGGCTTTTAATTGTGCAAAATCCTGTAACAGGATTGTTGCATTGAACCGCCTCTTCATTAGTCATTAATACATTTTTTGTGCGTTCTTTATTTATGGCTAAGGCTGATGATACAGTGCAACGACATTGTAACTAGTATTTGTGTGCACAGTTTAGCGGTCGCTTAGATCCAATAAAAGATTGAAATTACAATTTAAGTCTTCTTGGTTTTTAGCATGAGGGTGTACATGATAATTTTGGACGTTCAATCGCCCGGTGTAATTGTACCCAAAAAAAATCAATGCCTTCCCTACTAATAGGATAAGTGAACTTATGTGTTTTTTTTTTCGAGTGAGCCGTCTTCTTATACCCATTGTACAATGATAATTACTATTAGGATGACTACACATATTGGCAAGTCAGACAACTTCTGGCACTCACGCAATATACTGTAATTAACCCAATTACACAAACAAACTGAATGAATGAATATACACGCATTGAGAAAAATTGTACAATAAATAATTTATGGTCAAAGACCCCTGTTCTCGTGATTCAAATAAAAAATCTATAGTACAATCTTTCAGATGAATTAAAACAATTAATGGAAGTATTTTAATACGTATCTACCTAAAATATATTTACTAAACTTTTTAACAAACTTTTAAAATTCTCATTTTTATTAGTTTTACTTTTGCTACGTTTGAGTTTTCTTGCCTTACTTAAAGGTGTTTTTGGAGTTATTTCTACATTATCTATGTCCATATTATTATCATCTTGATGATCAGAAAAAAAAAATTCGTTACCAGACCCATCATTATTATTTTCGTCCGTAGACATTTCATTGGACATATTTTCACCGGATTCGCTATCTGAATCTTGTTTTGATTCTTGATGCCTAATTATTTGTTTTTGTTTTAACCTACGAGATAATTCAGCTAGTGGGATATCTTCTTCACTGGAACTATTTTCTCTTTCTCTCCTATATTTCCTAATAATTTTTGGGAGAGGAGGCTCATTGTCGGAGTCAGAATCAGTATTGGAGTCGCCAGCAGGTGGAACAACATAGGCGGCTTTACGTAAAGAACGAGACTGGTCAGCCGGAATTTCCCAGTCAACATGAAATTGAATTGTCTTACCGTCTAACTGATTTCTGATAATAAAAGTTCCAGGAGTTATTTGATCGATGATGCGATAATAAGGCATCCAGTTATTTTGTAATTTTGAAGATTTTCTATTGTTTTTATAATAAACGGGATCACCGATTCTTGTGCATTTTTATTGGCATATTTAAGTTGTCGTTTCTTTTCTTTCTTAAGGTGACTATGGACCAAACGAAATTACTTATGTTGTTGCTCTAACGCTATTTTATGTAAATCTTCACCAGCATACTTACGACGAGGTTTTAATAAATTGTCAGTAGGTAATACAACATCACGGTTGTACAACAAGAAAAATGGTGAATATTTTGTAGATTCACTAATATGAAACCGAATGGCTGCTTAGGTTTGATTTAAATATAAATCCCATGTTTCAAGGTTATCATTTAGTTTCTTAGCTAAAACATAATGTAATGTTCTGTGAAATCGTTCAATTTTAGCATTACTTTGTGGATGGTAAAAGGATGTGCGAACATGATGCACATTTAAGGCTTCTAAAGTTTCCTTGACCTTATAATTTACGTTCTCCGTACCCGAATCAGTAATTAATTCGAGAATTTGACCATGCCTAGGAAAGATTTCATCAATGAGTAATTGGCATATTTGGTCAGCAGAGTTATCAGGTACAGCAAAAGCTTTTGGCCAACCACTATAAAGATCAATAAAACCAACAATATATTTATTTCAAGATAATGATAGGGGATATGGACCAGATAGATCGAGACCCACTTTAGCAAACGGGTATGGTGGAATATCGGTTCCTTGTATTGGAACTTTAAGTTTTTTCAATATTCTCTGTTGACATGTAACACAAGTGGCCACAAAGTTATTGGTTTCCTTAAAAAGATTTTTCCAATAATATTTTTGGCGAATTAGATCATACGTTTTATCAACACCCATGTGATGTGTGTCATGATAGTCTTTCATTACTGCCTCTTTTAAATGTTGTGGAATATACAATCTTAGTGCTGTTTCATCATCCGGGTGTGCAATATAGTAAACTACATCATTTATTAAAATAAATTTATTTTGAACTTTTTTATTGTCCTTTCCAGATAATAGGATGTGTTTTATTTCAGAAATTTGTTGATCTTTTTGTTGTTCGTTAACCATATCAAAATCTTTATAAGTATGATTAATTGGATCAGGTAAATTCTTATCATCATTTAGCTGACAACTAGCAAATTGTTTAGCATTAAATCTGTTAGAGTTAATTGCACCTATCTGATAAGCTTTGTCACTTATGTCTGGTTCTACATGTTTATCGGTGTTATTATTAATTAACTCTTCACTGCGCGTATCAGTATTTGTGCGAGAAAGCATGTCAGCACAATAATTAGAAACCCCTTTAATATATTCAATATCGCAGTCGTAACTCGTTATTTGTAATGACCACATTTGAATTTTACGATTTTGCATGGGGGATTCCAACATATATTTCAAAGGCCTATGGTCAGTTCTGATTGTAAATTTTGCTCCATATAAATAATGGTCAAGTTTTTGCAATGCGTAATGAATAGCATACGCTTCTTTCTCTATGGTAGACCACCTAGTTTGTGTGTCACTTAGTCTATGAGATAAGAAATAGATAAGTTTTTCTGCATCAGTTTCATCACATCTTTGAGTCAAACATGCCCCAATGGCCTTGTCGGACTCGTCTGTATACAAATAAAAGTGTTTATTCATTTCAGGGTATGCCAAAAATGGTAAAGTAGATAACTTATCTTTTAAATATACAAAAGCCTTTTCACATTCTGCTGTCCAATTAAATTTTGCATATTTTCTAGTCAAATGAATAATGGGTTCAGCTATTTCTGAGAATTTTGGAATAAACTTTCTGTAATATGAAAACGAACCTAGTATAGATCGAGCTTCTTTAATATTAGTCGGTGGTTTGAGCTTTTTGATAGCTTCAACCTTTTTAGGGTCAGGTTGTATTCCTTTATCACTTACAACAAAACCTAAATACGCTGTTTCAGTATTTAGAAAATTACATTTCTTAAGCTTTAGTTTTAAATTATGTTGTCTCAAACGATCGGAAACAGTCTGAATATGCTTTAAATGGTCTTCTAAAGTTTCAGAATAGATTAAAATATCATCTAAATATGCTACTGCAAATTTATTGAGGCCCTCAAGGACAACACCCATCATTTCAGTGAAAATACTTGGTGCATTAACTGCTCCAAATGGTAAAGCATTAAATTCAAAAAGACCTTTATGGCAAACAAACGCAGTCTTCTCTTTGTCTGCCTCCTCCATGGCAATTTGCCAATAACCAGATTTTAAATCTAGATTTGAATAGAATTTAGCCTTCCCTAATAAGGTAAGGATATCATCAATTACCGGAAGTGGAAAACTATTTTTCTTAGTGATAGCGTTTAATTTTCTAAAGTCTACACAAAATCTTTTAGAACCATCTTTTTTGTCAGCAATTACTACTGGAAAACTCCAGGGTGATCTTGATTTTCTGATAATATTGGCAGATAACATTTCATCTACAGCTTTTCAATTATTTCTCTTTTATGCATGGGAGCTCTATATGGTTTAAGTTTAATAGGCGGGTGACCTTGAACATCAATTTTCATTTTTAAAACATCTGTATAACCTAGTTCAGAATCTTTCATAGCAAAAATATCCAAATTATTTTTGATCAAAGTAATGATTTTATCCCTATGTTCATGAGTGACAACATTTAGATCTTTTAATACATCAGCGGCGCGGTCATTGCCACCTATTTCTTTACACGCTTTCTGCAAATCAACTAGATTCTGTTCATTTATTGGAGATAGATTACCAACAGCACAACCTCTCTTAAAAACAACAGTTTTTGATGTATTGTTGACAAGCATAATTGGGTATTTATTTTTAGCACTACTCTTCACTATAGAATTTGCTAACATAACTCCTGCCTCAGAACTAATTAAACCTTTATCCATGGCCGAAACTTCATACAAATTAGATTTATTATAGTTTTTATGGAAAGTTCGAGCTTTTGTCCAACATATATTTGTAGTTTGAGGTTTCAATACTATTTTATTAATAAGCCTTAATACAGATGCTATGTGAATATCTTCTTGTAATGGCACATATTTATTTTCTACTCTAATACAACCTAAATCAAAATACATCCTTACCCCATTGTTAATTAACCAATCACGTCCTAAAATAACATTTCCGTTCATATCAGAGACAATACAAAATTCATGTTCCATTTTAATCCCCCCAATTTGAAAAGGAATTTTTGCTACTCCATTTATTTTTTACTGTTGTCCATTAACAGACTGTAATGCAATGTCTTTTTTTAATTAACTTTGGTTTATACTTAAGGTCATCAAATATTTTCTTATGTAATAAAGAAATTTGTGCACCACTATCAATTAATGATCTCAATTTCAAATGTTCAATTTTAATTAGACAAGAGTTCGGACAACCAGCCAAATTAATTTTATAGGTAGATACATTTTGAAATTTGCCCTTTCTATTTGCTTCCTTATAAAAAGAGCGTTTTAGTTTTCCTGATCCCAATTTTCAGTATTATGAGAACCCATGCTGTGGTAATTTTGTGGGTGAATAATGTTTGATAACGTCTTCTGGGTCTTTCTTTACAATCCCTTTTAAAATGTCCCTTTTTATTGCAATTCCAGCATACAGGAAAGTTTGCTTTTAATCTAGCCCATTCGCTTGATGAAATAGGGCGTACCTCCCTAGGCGTGAATTTGTTAACGGCATTTATTGATTTTTTTATTCAATGGACACTCTCTTGCTTTATGACCATCCTTTTTGCATTTGAAACACTGCAATTTTCCTCTTGCATAATCGACTTTCATAGGTTCAGAGTGAAAATTAGCTTTCTCATTATTGCCTGATCTTAAATTAAATCTTTTTCTAAGATTTTGCTCGGCCATTGCAGTACGAATTGCAGCTTGCAATGTACCGGGATTTTCTCTCATGACCTTCATTTTTAAATAGTCAAATGCAAGGCCATCAATGAAAAATCCTACTAGCTGGCGCTCTATAACAGCAGCTCCCCCTTCATTAACCCCTGCATATGTATCTTCGGCTAAAGACAATAGCCGTTCAGCATAGATTTGAACATTTTCATCACCTTTTTGCTTGACTTTTATAAGCAACATTAAAGCATGTGCCGAATCAGATACTTCTGCAAAGCATGATGTCAATTGTTCTTTCATTTGCTCCCATGTACTTTCAGGATGGTCACTAATATACCTGTGGAGAAAATCGCTAACACTACCCTTACTCGATTGAAAAGCTACTGATTTGATTCTGTCCCCTCCAATGTTTGTTAAAAAAGCATACTTTTCAATTGCCCTAATCCAACCCTTGAAATGTTTAGGATTGCCCTCAAACGGAGTGATAATTTGTGCAACCCCCTGAGCCCCAATTACAGTTGAAAGTCCCGCCATTTGGGCAGCCAGATTATCAAAAACTGCTTCAGCCATTTTGAAATTTTAAAACAAAACTTTAAATTTGAAAACAAAATTTAGAAGTAAGTCTATATGAGGTAGAAATAAAACTCACCTGGCAGTCCTGGACTACTGAACTCAATCCTGGTCACGGCACCAAAAACCCAGTATATAACACAGCGGGGCTCAGATATGGGCGTAGGCTAATACATGATTTAAAACACTATTTCATGACAAATGTTCTATTGAAGAAAAACATATTAGACAATCATACAGTGAAACAATAAAGCATAAAGCTTAATAAGTCCAAGCGTTGTATATGCGAACAAGCACTTTTGTCTAAAGACCGAATTAATCCATAATTAAGTCTGAAAGCGTAAAGCTTATAGTCTAGATATCAAAGTAAAAGTCTAAAGCTATAATCCAAAGTCTAAAGCGCCCAAGTTAAAGTTAACGTTTATTATATAGTCTTGGGACTTCTTAATATAAAGTTCACATCATCAGGTAGCTTCAGGAAACATCTGGTTTTATCCATCTGTTGGTATTGTCACTAAGTAATCACTATAATCCAAATCCTAATATGTTCTGAGGAATCATCAACTGCGTAGAATAACAAGGTAAGTGACATCATTGTACACTGGCTAACTTGTGATTAAGAAAGTTTACAATGTTTATGTGCATCTTATAACCTGGCATTGAAACAAGTAGATAATAAATTTCAAGCAAAGGATGAACGTCAATGCTTTACGGCTACTTCTCTTCACTTGGGTGGTACAAACGTTAACGCTAAGCTAACTATGTTACAGTTGTCTCAAATGGGGACTATATTCAGATATGTGCCGAACTTGGTTCCGATTTAGTAGTCCCTATAACTCCCTTGCCAGTATCAATTTTGCATATTTTTTGTGTATGCAAATAAAGCACAACTTTATTTCATGCAAACATTTATGTTCTCAAATGTTGTAGGCATTTAAGAAAGTACATCAATAAACAACATGAATTCGCTTAAAACATGCATGTCTTAAGCTTTAATACACATAGATCATAGTAGTAAAATCAATTTATCATATGCTTAGTAGTAAAGATAAGATAATTTTTATTGACATAATCAAAGGGCCCATGACGGGCATATACAACACATTCATTCATCATAAAACATTTGCACCTTTCACACGGATCAAAGTTGACTGGACATAAAACATACAAGTATTCATATTATGACTTCATACCTTTTATTACTCTATTTAATTGACCTGACTGGTCGCGGGTCAATTATATCGGGATTATTCAATTCAATCTTGCCTACAAGACAGAGAATATTAAGCCACGCCCAACCTGTTCAATAAATTTGAGTAATATCACTCGCCTCATACCCTTTTTCCAAAAACATTTTTTTCAATTTGGTTTTTACTAGTTACAAAAATTTGGGGAGGTTAAAATGTTTGAGGTGAAATTTTTTTGTGTGAGGATCAGTTAAAAAACAAAGCTCCGATGGTGCTGAAACTCGAAAGCCCTTAAAATCTACATGTGGCAAAACTTCGTAGTCATCCAAAGAACTGCTGCATAGAAAACAACGAATTAATATGCTTTATTGGCCTTAGATAACTGATTTGATCAAGGGGAATAGAAAGTACAATTTATCAGAGTGAATTAAAAAAAATCACAGGCAATTGCGTAATCATGTGAAGATGATCGAAATGAATGATTTTCGTATAGGTGTCCAGTTCAACTCATGTGCTAAATAGCCAATCGAGGTTATCAAATACATTCGCCGATTTGAGAACTGATTCGATAAACACGAACAGAAGGTACAATTTAAAAATTAAGTTATTCCGTTATACGGATTGTGTGATTTCGTATGCTTGTCGATTCTATTTCTATAAATATGCAATACACATGACACAGATAAACAAATGTTATTTTCATCTTGACAAAGTTCTACGCGACAGTATTACTGGATTTATTTCAAGAGACGGGGACGTAAATACTGTGAATATTTATGTACTGTATGTTAATATCAATTCTATATTAGCAAAAACGTAAGTATTCGACTTACAAAAAAGGATTTTGAAAGAATTTTACGCACTATATTTTGATCGGAAGCATGTAGCTCTTCACATATGTTAATAGGCCCGAAGCCTCACGTGACTTTCTCGGATGGCTTTAACAACTCTCAGCCTACGACTTCGGAGTTAAAAATAGCAAACTTTTCCCTTTACATGTTAGATTTTATTCTAACCACCCCAAATCCTTTCCACCCGTTTTGAAATTTTCTTCTTTACAAAAAACAAGCATTTTGTCTAACCGAATTCATTGTTTTGGGGGGATTAAGTAGTCCTCTGTTTAAATATATGATAAATTGTATAATACATGTTAAGATCCGTATCATATGCTGCATTCAACTCTTGACAAATGCTAACCCTCGGGCCAAGGCCCTCTGACTGATATTGTTCTCTAGGGTCGATACAGCATATGATACGAATTTTAACATGTATCATTCTATATGTATTAAAGGAAAGGTATGCATCTCGGTAAATTATAATCATTTAAAAAAAAACCTTCACAAGGATTTGTGAGAATTATATTCATCCCAAGCAAATCGTCGAATTGTTGTTATATGAAATAAGAAATCAGCTTAACATTTTCGAGATTAGTGCATATTTTTTTGTATTTTTGGTAAGAACATACTTCGTTCATCACCCTCTTTCTATATGTTAGTTTATTTTCGTTACTTTTCTCTGTCCTAATCAACTAATTATATAATACAAAATTTATGAGAACTAATTGTTTATTTACAAAATATTTTGTCCAAAAAATCGATGAAATTTTGACATAATAGTTTAATTGCAAAATAAATAGTAGTACAGAAAAAAAATAAGATTTTTGTGTAATTTTTAGAAAAAAAGGTGCAGCAAAACTAAATCCGCCTCCTCCACTTCCCATGTTTAACTTTTAGCCTACGAGGACTTTTTGACAGATGTCTTATCAGATTAACACATCTTTCGGTAGCCCTCCATGAAAACATCAAAACCGCAAGGTTCTGTGCTTGGGTCTTTTCTGTTTCTAGTATATATAAACGATATAGTTGACAATATAAATAATAATATTTCGCCTCTTTGCAGATGATACATCTCTATTTGTAATTGTTGACAACAACCATAACGAAGCAGCAATTTCAATGACTAATGATCTTGATACTATTTCAGACTGGTCCAATAAATGGGCGGTTTAATTTAACTCTGAAAAAACCAAAAGTATTGTTTTTACTCGAAAATCTGGAGCATACCCTCCAGTTCATTTTGGTATTAATGGAAATGTTATTGCTGATACTGACAATCACTGTCATCTTGGTTTAACATTACAATCTGCTGGCACATGGAAAATTCATATTGATAATATTTATAAAAAGGCTTGTTCTCGTATTAATATTCTGCGTAATTTGAAGTACCTGCTTGACAGGAAATCATTAATCTGTCTTTACTTCTCTTTTATCCGACCTATATTAGAATATAGTGATGTAGTTTGGGACAATTGTTCTCAAACCGAAGCTGATCTTCTTGAAAGTGTACAAATTGAGGCAGCTCGAATTATAACTGGTTTACGACGTAACTCATCTAAACATAAATTATACAAAGAACTTGGATGGGAAACTATTAGTGAAAGGAGAAGGAATCACAAACTTATTCTATTCTTCAAGATATTAAATGGTTTGACTCCTGCTTATTTATTTGAAATTGTTCAACCCTTTTTACCTAGACAAACATCTTATAACCTTTGAAATGAAAATACAACTTTTCATCCCCCTTTTTCTAGAACAACTTCTTTTTGTGATAGTTTTTTTCCGTCTACTGTGAGACTGTGGAATACTTTGCCCTTAAATATTAGAGAGCCCCCTAATTTAAGTATATTTAAATGTAGACTATTTAAACATTATAATTCTTCAGTTTCTTTGAAATATTACAACTTTGGTCGGCGGGGCGAAAACATTTTACATTGCCAACTTCGGAATGAGGCCAGTAACTTAAAAGCTCATTTACATAGTCACTTTCTGTCAGAAGATACAACTTGTCCAAATTGTAATAACGAATATGAGGATAATTACCACATTTTATGAATTGTCCAAAATATACTGAACAACGTTTTATTATGTTTCACTCAATTCAACAATTACTAAATGATAATGCTGTAGATATAGATAACATTACTGTGGATTTCCTCTTACATGGTAACAGAACATATTCTATTGACTTGACCACACCTTTATTCAAATTTGTTCATAAATACATAAATATTTGGGTTATTGGATGTGGTTTGTTTCCATTGATTTATTCACTTTTTTACCTTTTCGGTGTGAGGTTCCTCACTGTGTTGAAGACCATATGGTGACCCCTAGATGTTTTGTTTTGGGTCGTTTTAACCTGGATATGGGATGTTGTCTCCTTGACATTTACCCCATTTCCTTTCTTTTTCATATCAATGACACTCACAGATTTGCTTAGTTTTATTTTGTTGTTTTGTTTACCCTCTGATAAACTTACTTTCTCTTAGCTTTGTATTTCTTTTCATTCTTTTCATTCTTTTGTTATTAAAGAAAATCATTTATGTTCTTTGATTATGGCGCCATTGCATGTGTTAAGGTATATTTTTTTCTTTTGTGAAATAATGATTTATGTAAAGAGTAACTGAGTAACTGGTGAGCCTGCTCATGGACTTCTAAAATACCTGCTAATTGGGGATTTATTATTATTTTATGCTTATTATTTTGATAACGGGCATTTTGATTCCTAGATTCCTTTTGACTGTTTATTTACCATATTATGTATAAACATATTTAAATTACCATTTCTTTCAGTAATTAATTCTTGATTGTAAGTGTACTGATTACTTGCAAATTGGTTTCTTGGTACGTCCATGAGGAGCCTCACTAGTGTTAGTGTAAATGCTTGTCATTTTTGCTTGTATTTATGTTTTGTTATTTGTATTGTATACCTTATGCATGTAATTAGGCAGAGGGCTTGTATAGGCTTTGCCTGTTGCCCAATCATTTCCTTTATTGAATAAAATAAGTTTAAAATCAAAACATCAATCGACTTTCACTGTAATTTGTTAAACTACTATAGAAAAAAAATGTTTCCCGGTAGGTGACAACTCACGGATAGGTACTTCCTGTCTATATTTTTTTTCGGAAATCTTTTTTTAATTTCAAAGAAATCGTTTAAGGTCATGCTCAAAAGAATCATTAGTAAATCGAATAAAGAATGACTCTATCGTATTTAATGTCACTATGCCGGACTTTATATGTGCTTGACTGGGTCCCGAATTAGTTTTGAAAAATTTCTTCCACCTTGTATTCACCGATTTTATTGATTTTTGCACACTTTACTCTACATGGAAATTTTTCAAAAAAATTTATTTTATGATCTTACATACACGAATTATCTTTCTTTTCTGGTTTTTTTTATTAAGTCATGTAATCTGATTAAAATAAATAGTATTACTTTCATTTTTAGCTCACCTGGCCAAAGGCCAAGTGAGCTTTTGCCATCACTTGGCGTCCGTCGTCCGTCGTCGTCAGTCGTCGTCGTCGTCCGTAATTTTTTCACATTTTCACGCTGGTCCATGACGACGCAATGACAACGGTATTTGCAATGTACAGACAACGGGAAAATATGGCAGTGAGAAGCCACAGTGACAAATTTTTATTTTATGAATTTTAGTCAGTAAAGTATACAATTCTGTTGTTAACAATACCCACACGGAATGTAAAAATTATTCAGAAATCGTTGTATTGTGCTTTTAAAGTGCTTCGAAATAGTAATATTATGATAAAACTGAAAACCGTTGCAACGCTCATTCGGAAATGTGTGTAATTTTGGAAATTTTCTGAAATTCTCGTTAAGATACATAAATGTATGAATGAAACCTAGAGCACAAAGAACCATACTACCTTTCTGTTTCTTTTCAAAATATTGTTACTTGTTGAACATTTGTAAATTTGTATTTTAATGGTATTTTTCAAGTCAACGCACAGTACAACGATTTCATTACAACGCAAAAACAACGGTGAAGTGAATAGCATATGATATATCCTGTAAGAGATATCTTAAATTTCAAGTTAATTTCAGATAATTAATGTGGTCAACTACATTTTAGTTTATTATTTATTGTTATTTTTTTATTTCAAAACTGAGGAAAAAAACTTCCTCCATAAATTGATGCTTAATTCTTGGGACGATCAAGTTTAAGCTAACTATCACACGCCCACTTGTCTAACATATATGTAAAT
>MJUU01011126.1:16754-60711 GCA_002080025.1 Modiolus philippinarum
GTATTGCTGCGTTTTGTCTGGATTGATATTCTTGCAGAGCTGCAAAGACAGAGGCTAAAAGCATGCTTTGCAGATCTACAAGCATAGCAGCAATCCAGATCAAAGCAACACCCATCAGGGTCCTTTCAGTACATAATTTTGTATATTTATTTCAATCAAAAAGCACTGAACAGTATGAATTGAAGAATCAAATTCTGAAGAATACACATTTGGTACCATTAAATAATAAGAAAAAGAAAAAAAAAGAAAAAAAAAAGTAACTATTTTATCAACTCATATCAGTCGACTAATTCGTTTCAAGAATATAGACATATTTTTATATAGTTGAACGTGACAAATTGAAAGCATGCCTTTCATTTTTTGCTCACTTGGATTTACTCTAAAATATGCAGGAATATATTTATTCCGTAAGCTTTCTATATTAGAGTGTTTACATATGAACAAGTAGTGGAACTCGTTACCTATTCCATTCATACAAAGATGCCAAATTCTGTCATTTCTAGGTACATTTGACCACCGGCCTGTCTCTACAGGAAATTTGAAATTTGAGCATCTCAGTTTCGTAATATATATTCTTTCACAGAAATTAAGTTTTTAACAAATACGGTTCTAATCGAAATTCCGTTTTGAATAATGAATAGAATTCCCCTCTTGAAGCATTGCTTATTTGTGAAAACCAGTTTTGAATAAATTGATCGTTCAACTTTTGTTTAATAAGAGATTTTAAAACTAATCTATTAATCGGAATTTGATTATTCCACACAAAACTCAAACCACAATCATCTAAAATAGATTTCACGTAACCAATCCATTTGAATTTTAATGGTTGTGACTCATATGATTTAAGCATCAATTTATACATGATTGATGATAATTTGTTGGTTTCCCCAAGTAAACTATTCCAAAACAGAACCATTCTCTGTTTGATAATAGTTTCCAAAGAGAATCTACCAAGTTCGCCGTATACAAAAAAAAATTGGAGTACTATTTCTTATTTTTAGAATATTTTTACAAAATTGTAAATGTAATCTTTCGATACCAGTTTTATTTTCATATCCCCAAATTTCTGATGCATATAATAATATCGGTGATACCAATGAGTCGAATAGTTTCAACTGAAGATCAATTGGAATACTTATGTTCTTTATTTTCCGGTACAAGGCATAAAGTGATTTTTGTGCCTGCTCTAATAACTTTTTTCTGGCAGTACAAAAATTTCCGTTATAGTTAAAAAGAATTCCAAGGTATGAATATGAATCTATAACATCGATTGGTTTGTCGTAAATTTTAAAAATGTAATTACATTGAGTTTTCCTCTTACTAAAGATCATAATTTTAGTTTTGTTTGTGTTAACTTTCAAATTCAAAATATTACAATAGTCTTCAAAGCATGCAAGCATTCGTTGTAAACCGTCTGCTGATTCAGCTAAGAGCACTGTATCATCAGCGTAAAGAATAATAAACAACTTTATATACATGAGTAAAGTTTCTTGACATAAGTCTGTTATTTTTTGTAAACAGTCTATATTATTACTAATCAAAAAATCTTCTATGTCGTTGAGAAATACAGAGAAAAGAAAAGGTGAAAGATTCTCTCCCTGTTTAACCCCAACTTCACAATTAAAGAAATCTGAGAACTCTTTGCCATGTTTAATACGAGTCTTAACATTTTGATACATATTATGGATTACAGTAAATATTTTCCCTTTAATATTTGCTTTTTGAATCTTTTGCCAAAGTCCCGCTCTCCATACTGTATCAAAAGCACTTTTGAAATCTACAAAAGTGCAATAGAGTTTTTTATTAGAAGAAAAATAAAGTGAAATTAAGGCAAACAAAACGAATATGTTATCTAATGTAGAAAATCCCCTTCGAAAACCAGCTTGCGCTTTAGAAATAAGTCCAATATGGTCTGAAAATTTATTCAGCCTATTATTTAAAACTGATGAAAATGTTTTACTTAGACATAAATTTAGCGTAATGCCTCTATACATATCTGGATCTGTTTTAGATCCTTTGTTCTTATAAATTGTTATCATCGTACCTATGTTCCAACATTTAGGAATAATTCCGGATTCAAGTATAAGGTTAAAAGTTTAATGTAGACAGGCATTAAATCGTCCAAGGTATTTTTTATATATTCGTTTAAAATTTCGTCATTTCCTGATGATTTGCCGTTTTTCAAGCATCTAATAGCATCCTTTATTTCAGTCTCAGTTATAGGACTATTTAACAATATTTCCGCGTCGGCAGGTATGTCTCCAAAATCAATATCTAATTCTATATCATGTTCTTGTAGGTCATTTTCATTCAAATTTTTGAAATGATCATAGAGCGCCTGTAATGAAATGTTTTCATGACTATTGTTTTGTACATTTTTATTTATTCGGTTAAGAATTTTCCATAATTCTTTCGGACTTTTCTTCGAGATATTACGCAAATCGTTTGCCGCTTTATGTTGATAGTATAATAGGCTTTATTTAATGAAGCCTTATATTCTTTACTAGCATGCCTCATCGAATTTCTATTGTCGGCATTTTTCAAAAAGCTATACCTCTTGCGCGCTTTGTGAAATTTTTTTCTATTAATTTCACATAATCTGTTAAACCATGGCTTTGAATTTTCCTTTTTATTGTAATTTCGTTTCGGTCGAATCTTACCGAAGGTTTCCTTTGCCGCGTTTATAAAATTTGAATTTAAAATTCCCACATTATCTATGTCATCTTGACTAATATTATTGGCCGAAGTCAGATTATCTAACTCGGATAATACATCTGAAAGAACGTGATCGCGGTCAAGGTGAATATAATTAACGTAATCTTGTGTCTTGTCCGTTTTCCATTCGACAAATTGATCGCGCGTGTCGTCAATTAAACGATTATGTACATTCGTTCGATTTAAACGCGACTGAAAACTAATCTGTACCAAACAGTGACAGTCAGAAGATAACGGAACGAATTCGTCTATTTGAAAATGTTGGATTAAGGGAAATAACTTGGATGATAACAATATATAATCTACAACGCTTTTGTCTTTACACGTTTTTTCACCAACACCTCTATCTTCACACACACGTGAATTGGCAATATATATATTTACCTTTTTACATAAATTTAAAAGTTTGTAACCATAATTATTTAGTTTACATGTACATTTTGATACCCTCTGTAATGGAATATTGAATCTAATTAAATTTTCATAATCATACAAATACTCAAGTATTTCACTGTCATAGTCTAGATCAAAAATGTTTACAACAGTATCATCTGGTACAATATAGTCAGGAAGAGTACCAATTTTAGCGTTAAAATCTCCAATTAGCGCTATATTACTTCTATGTGAATTTAATAAAAACTGTAATTCATCCTCAACTTCATCAAAAGATTCTACTGAAGAATATCGTGTATTTTCTGGTGGTATATATATACACCCCAATAAGGTATCATGATCTGAGTTTAAAAGTAGTATACCCATTGAACAAATTGACTTTCCGTCACATGAAATTTCAAATATTTATCTATTTTTGATTTATATAGTATCGCAATTCCGCCTGATGCTTTCTTACATTTCTTACGATTTTTTATGAAAAGTTTATAACCCAATGGAATATCTAAAAGATCAAGGTCAGAAAGTTTAGTTTCAACAAATACACAAATATCATTTTTCTGAACAATTTCATGAAATTCAGGGCATAATAATCTAGTTTTAAGCCCACAAACATTAAGATAACAAAGTTTTAAATCAGAACTAATATCTTTATTCGTGTCAATGTCACTTCGTATATAATTCAGTGGGTCCTTACAAACTCGACCTCTTGTACCGCACCCCTATTGTCTTAAATGCATTGGTTGCTGATAAGTTGGCGGAGGCTGTGTTGGAGGGGGGATGTATCTCCTGCCATCTATATACAGTTTGTCATCTTTTAAACTAGCTGTATGATTTTTCTTTCTGGCATCTATCATAATTGGTATCAGTTCTTTTCGCCTCTGTATTACTTCCATCGGATATTGCTCATGGACAACATAATTTTGATTATCTTTAAGTTTTTCCCTAGCTTCTCCAGTACCTAATTCCTAACTTTCCTAATTTCGAATTTTGCAACTATGTTTCTAGGTTTTCTATCTGGTCTAGGCTTTAATCTGTGTACTACGTGAAATTTAATTTCATCCCGAATTTCCAAAACTTCATTGATAAATGTTTTCACTTTTTCCTCTGTATCTTCAGGTTCAGAATAGTTTTCGACATCGGGTATACCTTTAAAAATTAGATTGTCTCTCATTGACCTTGTCTGGGACTCAATTATCTTTTCTCTCATTTTCCAGTTTTCATCCTTCAGCCATCTATTTTCATTTTCGATACACTCTACACGGCTATGTAATTCTGAAGTTTGTTGTTGCATTTGTTGTTTAATATCACAAATGTCTTTGTCAACTGTTTCACAGTGTTTTTCTATTTTTTCTAACCTATGGCTTAGGTCATCCAAAATATCAAGTTTTGCTAGTTTTTTATTAATGTCTGACATAAATGTGTTCATAACTGAATTAAGTCTCTGATCAATTTTCTCAAATATAGCTATTTGTGGTGATGGCGACCCCAGTGTGAAGGGGGGTGGTGGATTCGGTGTTGGAACACATGCTGGAGTAGGGTGAGGCCCTTGTGGTTGATACGGAGTAAATGGAGTGGAGGGATAATTGTAACCATATAATGTTTGATTAGCTTCAGCAAAAATGTTACTCACTGAGTTGTCCAGTCGCGAATTCTGATTTGTATTCTCCATAGTTTTACACTGTTTACACTTGTTGTTGTTTGTACTGCCTGCGGGTGACGGCGTTGATCTCTGACTAATTTTTCGTTTATTCTTATTCTTCATTAAAACAAATTACATATTAACACCAACAGTTCATAATATTTACATAAGTCTACATATCTATCAAATAAAATCCTTCAAAATATAGTATAACACTTGCATATTTGCATTTTTAAGCTCTCTGATTTTCATGTCGACCGCCCTGTCCGCCATCTTTTTTTTTGATATTACTGATTATTCGGATTTTCTTTTGGCTTTAAGCATTTTAAACAATTTTTGAAATTACCGATTTCCTAAGTTTGTGTTCTAGTGCTGCTGATGAGGAATTAATTTCCCAAATGACCATACAGTTCATTAAAATTATTGCAGTTGGAGTTAACATATGTGTTAAGGTCTCATGTTCATTTACTCCATATCCTTTTTGTAAAATAATTAAAAAAATAATGCAAAAAACGTAAAATTGAAAAAAAATTTACACCATTCAAATAAAACTTTTAAAAGGAATTTGATAAAACCCTTAGCTGAACAAAAAATTTGTGCAAAAATATTAAACACAAACAAAATATATTCACGAAAACCCCGAAATAACAAAACAGATGTGATAAACGTTTAACAAAATGGAAATTAAATTAAAAATACGTACAAAAAGGTTTAAAACATGTCAAATAAAACTTACAATAGTCATAAAATGTTAAAATTAACAAAGCGCGCATGTTAAATTTAAACAAAAATGAAAATTAAAAGGAAACATTGATGAAATGTGTACAAAAAAGTTATAAAATGTTGACAGACATGGTAAATAAAACGCCAAATAGTCATAAAAATGTTGAAATAAACAAATAACATGTGATAAAGTTTGAGAAATTGCACAACAAATACAAATTAGTTATAAAATTGTTAAACTAAAATGAAAATAAACGAAACAAGTTGGGAAATTGTGTAAGTTGAATTCAAAATGGGCGAGAAATGCGTCATTTGTGTTGGACATTGAAGAAAAGTAATGAAAATCAATACATCTAACACATAATAAAATATAATTTATAATTCAAGTGATAAAAAATTTTAAATATGCGAAGCATAAAGTAAATAAAACGCTCCTGTTATGATGCGCGTCAGTATGATTCAATAGAATCATCGATCCATACACCTTGAAAATGACGCCGTCGATTGTATCATCTTCTGGAATATTCGATCTATTAAAAGTAACATGACGTCATTACATAACAATAGAAAATTGAACCTACCAATCAAATTGCAGGAAATTCAACAAATCAGACGCCGAATTTGTAATAAATCCAGCCAATCATAACACAGACTAATCGAACAATCACATAGCCCGTAACAAAAGTAACCAATAAGACAGAGCCGTCGTTACGACACGCCTTTCTGTATAAAATCAGACACATCGGGCAACTTTCTCATTCTGCAACTAACAGCCGAAATGAACAGATGTTCCCAGCGGAAATAAACAGAGCAAAGGTAAGTGAATTGAATATAATTTATTCAAATAATTATTTTAATATAGTTTTTTTAACGATAAAATTTTTGAGACCAATTAAGTAATCATTAATAATATAATATAGTAATATAGAAATATGTATTAATAATCAATAAAATATAACGTTGTAATATAATTATATACGGTCCGCCAAAAGTTAAACATCACTTACTTTTAAAATTTAACCAAACAAACATGTTGAAAGCTATAAGTATAAAATTTTGCACTATGATGAGCCTTAACATAAAGCATGTATGTAATGGTACTTTCAAGCTTTTGAATGGATAATCGAAAATCCGATTTTCGCTACCAAAAATAAATCGATCCCTTCATTATGAGAATTCCAGTTTCAACAATAAACTACAATTTGGAACATTGTGAGTTCAAATTTGCAATCAGATCATTTTTATGTGGTAAATGTGTTACAAAATTCCAGAATTGTTAATTTTAGGCTTAAATGAATTCTTTTAACAGATTTAGAACGCGGCCAAATTTCCTCAATGTAAACCCGACTGTTTTTTCGTAAAATTCTGAAAAATCATTCCCGAAGTTTCCACGGTTCATAAAAATGTCCAAAACCGACTAAATTGACAATTTTAAACAAATCTTACAGATCAGAATAGTTATGCCTCGCTATAATGGAAAATGATTTTTCTAAGCTTTAAAATCTTTGAAAAAATACCAAATTTTAGCGAAATCCAACCAAACAGATAGTCAAAAGAAGAAACTTGGTACAACGGAAATCATTTTTTTGGATATTTTTGCAGTCTCGGAATCCAATAATGCCTTTTCTGTTTGAAAACAGACATATATTGGGATGTTTACTGAAGTTATATAACAACAAAAACTCGGATTTCAAAATTTCAAAAGTTATCAAATAACTATGTTGCTCGAAAATTTTCAAATTTATGCCCGTCATAAAAATGGTCTTAACATTAACAGAATCCTAATTTAATGGCTAAATTCAGCAAAGAAATTGCTTTGTTTTGATATTTCGTCACATTTGTGGAAATCCATCTGTAAAACTGTCGTAAAATTGGATTATCTCCCCTGTATTCAAACATTTCCTGCTATGTTTACAACTTTCACATAAAACACAAATAGGAATTTTCATTGTTGTTTTACTTTTGTATCGAAAATAACAACAAACATCTTCAGTCAGAATTCACGCATTGAACTGAAATTTATTTTTCTGGTCAAAGCTACCACATTTTGTCATTAAATTGGGTTTTGCATAATTTCATAACTTTTCACATAAAAACAACAATATGAACCATGATTAAAGTTTGACATCCAAATGTCAAAATTATCTCATTCATCGTGTTTTGAACCAAAACCTCTGAACTCAATACAGCTTCAAAAATGATGTTCATGTGAAAAGTTAGGTGATGCTTAACTTTTGGCGGACTGTATATGTATTATCTTTTGCAGATGCATTCATGAGGATACTGTCACCAGTCCTTTGACAGCAGAAGAGAATTGGTGAGTCACTACAGAATGTTTAGAGACCATAAGACCTTTGCCTGCAGCATTGACACTAAGCGGTTTGCGATGATAAGTAACTTGGAACCATATCTTAAAAACCACGACAAGCCTAGATACCAATGTATGGAATGTCATGCCACGTTCTGCCGACCATCTGCTTAAGAGCGTCACACTCGGGACAGACATCAAGTAGGAGGAGCTAGTACTAAACCCTACAAACCTGAAGACATGTTCGAGTTAAGAATAAAAGGTCGAAAAAGTGTACCAAGATTTCAAACCACGGCTACCCAGTACCAAATCCGGTTCAAAGAGAACAACGCCCATAGCCTTCAAACGTTGTTATAAACGTTGCACGAGCTTTTCGACGGCATCTTAAAGAGAGTAACAACATTTACAAAGCCTGAAGACTCAGTGCAGATTTCACTACAGACACCTGATCTGGACTTTTCCATTGCCATGCCGTTCATGAGGGTGAATCAACTAACAAGCAATCTATTATTGGACGAGGTGGAATGCGTTGTGCACTCAAACGAGAAGTTTACATTAACAGAAGATGTCAATATGGCCAACGGGTAGCGGACGTAAGAAACCGACTATATTGATATAAAAAGAATCCTTGGAAGTAAAACTTCAATCATCCAGATTAAAAACAAAGTCAATCTGTGTTGTGCTGGAGCGATCGTTACAGCAAAGGCGTAAAATGATGGACACGAAAAATGGGACACTATAAGACAAGGTCGCCGCATCCAGTAAGAGTTGGCAGTTGAGTTACATGCTAAAGCAGGAGTACCTTTACAACAATGTGGTATCGAAGAGATCAAATGATTCCAAGCAGTTCTACCAGAGTATCAGATTCATGTCGTATCCAAAGAGCAATTCCACACTGTTATATACAAAGGAACCGAAGCCGAAAAGAAGATTTACCTTTTTACCATGACAAGCACTATGGTGTTATCACCAGTATGCCAGGTTTCCTGTCACTTGGCTATTACTGTTCCGATTGTAACAAAGGATACAATACTAAAGAAGAACACGTTAGCAATAACGTATGCCATTATTGTCGTAAGATTCACACCGCGGGCGAAGATGTCTGGATACCATGTCAAGACTGTGGACGGTATTTTAAAGGATCAACATGTTTCGACCTACACAAAAAGGCGACATCGTTGGGAAACTCTACTTTCACTACCTACTAAAAATGCCCAACCTGAAGACAAACCGTGAATAAAAGTTATGGAGATCATACATGCGGAAACGTCTACTGTAAGACCTGTAAAGATATCTACCCATCAGGACATCAGTGCTACATGCTACCCGCTAATACCAAGGATGGACAGAAGAAACAAACTTATATTTTGTTCGATTTCGAATGTACCCAGGACGACCTTGTCCATTGCGATCAAGGATACAATCTAGACGAAACGCGTAAATGTTCAAACTGTAAACACTTCAAATGTGGCTCCTACGAACACCAGCCGAATCATTGTGTATACACAAAGTCTGTTTGAAGTGTATGAATAACAAAATCGATGAACATACGTCCTGTAAAGAAAGTGGGACAAACAAACTGGTATTTATCGGATCTGAAACCATCGACCACTTCTACCAATGGCTATTCTCTGGAAAAAACAACGGAGCTACCGTCCTGTGCCACAACTTTAAAGGATACGACAGTTATCCAATCTTAAACTACTGGTATACCGAGGGAATAGTACCAGATGTGATTCCGAACGGGACGTAGAATATTGCCGTCACCGTATCTTACTGCAACATTGGAATGATTGACTCAATGAACTTTGCACCGATGCAATTATCAAAACTACCAAAAACGTTTGGCTTGACGGAATTGAAGAAAGGATACTTCCCGCATTTATTTAATAGAAAGGAAAATCAATCCGTGATACTCAATCGCCTACCAGATGCCAAGTATTACCAACCAGAAAAGATGAAACTCGTAGAGAGAAGCGCCTTCTTCGAATGGTACAACGCACACTGGCATTCCATATTCTAGAAACACCAAGAACTGTTGAGTTATTGCCGTTCCGATGTGGACATACCGAGAAAAGCCTGTCTAAAGTTCCAAAAATTATTTATGGAGATGACATCAACCAACGAACACGGCGGAATCGTTCCATTCAAACGATGCATTACAATAGCATCAACTTGTAACTTGGTATTTCGCACTTTGTTTTAAAAACCGGACACAATAGGCATCATGCCTGCCCTCGGCTACCGACCCCAAGAGAAATACCTCATTAAAGCAATGAAATAGCTTCAACATCTATCTGAAGTGCATGGTACTCGGATACAGCACGAAGGAAATTGGTGCATACAAGGTCGATAGATACCAAGGCAATATTTTTTTTTGAATACAACGATTGTTTCTGGCACGGATGTTTACGTTATTATAGTGCCTCGATCGTTAATCCAGTAAATAATTCGCCGATGTGTGAATTACACCAGCGTACATTGGATAAGAAAAATACCCAGAATACCAAGGCTGTACCTATGTCGGCGTATGGGATTGCGATTTCGATAGAGAAATATAAAGTGTTCCTAACAAACAAAGTTTCATAAACTCCTTCGAATATGTTTACCCATTGGGACCTAGAGATGCCTTTTACGGAGGACGAACAGAAGCATTTGCTATGTACAAAGAAGCAATGGACGTAGGGAACATTGGTTACTATGACGTTACTTCACTGTACCCCTACATCAACAAGATCGGCCAGATACCCGCGGGACACCCAACCATCATCACGGAGAATTTCCAAGATATACAGCAATATGAAGGACTCATTAAATGTAAAGTACTCCCACCGAGAGGGCTCTACATCCAAGTACTACCTGCAAAAATAAACAACAAACTATTTTTCAAGTTTTGTAAAGCATGTGCCACATCCAGTCAACAAACGCTGTGTCAACACGGAGACGAGGAAAGGGCTTCCATAGGATCCTGGGTCACCGATGAACTTAAGAAAACGTTGGAGAAAGGATATCCGATAGACAGAATCTATGAAGTCTGGCACTTTGACACGGAACAATACGATCAAACGACCAAGACAGGAGGACTCTTTACCGAATACGTCAACACTTTCCTGACAATGAAGCAGGAAGCCAGCGGATGGCTAGATTGGTGAAAAACAGAAGAAGACAAACAGAACTATATCAGAGATTACTACGACCGAGAAGGAATATTGTTAGACTACAATAAAATAAAAAAAGAACCCGAGCTTTAGCCAAATTGATGTTAAACAGCTTCTGGGGAAATTCGGTCAAAGATCCAATATGCAAAAATAAAATACTATGCCGAACAAAGCGACTATGTCGATTTGATAACCAGTGATCAAATCAATCTTATCGGTGTTAATCTAGTAAATGATACGATGATTGGAGCAAGATATCGATACAAAGAAGAATTCGTGGAAGACTCGGGACGGACCAACGTGGTCATTGCTGCCTACACTACAGCCAAGCACTAAAGCTGTACAGTTATTTGGAGAACCTGGACAACCGCCCAATCTACACAGATGCAGATTCCATTGTAATTACTTCCCAAAATTCTGATTGGAAACCACAATTAGGAGACAATTTAGGAGAACTAACAGATAAGATACTTGGAAATAGAATTACAGAATTTGTAACCGGTGGTCCTTAAAACTATGCTTACAGATTAGCAACCCCTGACAACGATGGAACAGAAACTGCATGTAAAAAGAAGGGGATAACACTGAACTTCAAGAACGCCCTGATCATCAACTTTGATACGATTAAAGACATGGTTATAAACAACAGAAACGATGTGAAAACCATGACCGAGAATTTACGGATCATACAAAATAATATGAAACTCCTGTCCGTATATCAAAATAAAGACTATAGAATCATATTTGACGAAAGAGTAGCCATGGACGATTATAGCACGAGACCGTATGGATAGTAAATTGTACAGGCATCATGTGGATGGCTCTCCGACCCATGCTTGCTTCATGACGGGGAAAATAAAATATATATATATGTTAATTAGTGTATTATTTATTGTTTAGTGAAAAGAAAAGCATATAGGTACAGGAAACGATGAGGGAAATACACCAAAAATTAATAAAAATACAAAACGGGATAAAACAATGGATAGCAATAAAAAGATACCTAAGGGGAAAAAAAGAAAAGCAATATAAAACACGGACTCCAGAATACACAAAACAAAGGGAGATAACCATGATATGGTAGGAAACAAACCAGAGGCTCCCAGGAACCTGTATCGCTCATCTGGCGTTCAGTTGCCACAATCAAGCTAACATTAAAAGTTATACAGTTGATCTTCAGTCTCTCAAACTTTGGTAGCTCGTCAAAAATCACACATCTTGAACTGTATTTAAAGTCTGATAATATTATCCTATATTTCTTTGTTGGGGTTTTTTGACAAAAAAGATTCTTGCTTAGGACCACCTTCAACACCAGTTTTGAAGTCGAGACATCATTTTGTAAATGGCCGTCAATGAACAATTTTCGACATCGGTTTTGAAGTTGCAACACCAATATCTATTTGGAAACCAAATTTCATTAAAATCGGACAATGTTGAATTTTCCTGCCTTTTTGGCGGCCATTTTGAAAATGGCTGTCAGCAAACAATTTTCAAGATCAGTTCTGAAGTTTTGACATCAATTCCAACTTGGATACCAAATTTCATTGAAATCGGACAATGTTGAATTTTTCCGCCGTTTTGCGGCAAATTTGAAAATGGTGGTCAACGAATAATTTTTAACATCAGTTTTGAAGTTGCGACATCAATAATTTTTCTGACAATGTTGAATTTTCCCGCCCTTTTTGGCGGCCATTTTGAAAATGGTGGTCAACGAACACTTTTCAACACCAGTTTTGAAGTCGCTTCATCAATATCTATTTGGAAACCAAATTTCATTGAAATCGAACCATGTTGAATTTAACCGCCTTTTTTGGCGGCCATTTTGAAAATGCCGGTCAACAAACAATTTTAAACACCAGTTTTCAAATCCACACAGCATGACAAACATTTTATCATTTTACACTTAACCTTTATCTTCTATAGTTTTGAAAATAAAAGACGAAAAATATGAAAATTTTGAAAAATTCCATGAAAAAAGGGCAATAACTCCAACAAAAGTTGATGGATTTTCTTCAAAATAACAAGGTCGGTAGATCTTGATATGCTAAACTTTTTTGCAATTACACTTGACCTCTGTCTGTTACACTTTTTGAAATAAAAATTAAAAAATGCACAAATTTTGAAAATTTTGCTGAAAAAGGGCAATAGCTCCAAGACGGATTTTCGGATTTTTTTCAAAATTGCAGAGCAAGTAGATCTTCCTATGCTGATTACTTTTAACCCGTCAGATTTTTTATATCTATAACAGTTTTTGAGTTATTGGCCAAAAACTGCAACTTACCACTGTGCTCTATTTTTAGCAACGGCGGTCATGTTGTTTGTCCTACCGCCTAATCGAACACAATTTTGAGAAGCCATACTCTGGTTATGATTCAGGCCAAGTTTGGTTATATTTGGCCCAGTGGTTTCAGAGGAGAAGATTTTTGAAATTGTTGACAGTCGGACGACGGATGATGGACGCATAGTGATTATAGAGTATAAACCCCGATACACAAGAATCAAACAGCTCAACAGGAAGAATATTTGCAGTATAAGACAATAGAAAAAGGCTCGGGTAAGAATACTGGGATGCCCCATCCCTACCGTCACACCACTCTCACACCATTTCGCTACGCTCACGGTTCTTTGCGTTCTTGACGTTTTTCACTGATTCTCCATGAGATGAAAATAACAGTGAAAAGTAAATTACAACGGCAGACGAAACTCCCACGTCTAAACCCGTTTGTGACTATTCATTAAATAAAATGGGCATTTATTGCTTAACTGTACAACGACTCTAAGATCATTCAAATTAAACTCGTTATCCTTAATTCGTTTCAAATGGTCTCATTTGAAACATTTTCACTGGAAATCATTCAAAAGGATCCTAAAACTGTTAAATTAAATATTCGGGAACGTCCGAATAAGATTGCCAATAATTTATACTGCACTTACGCACATAATTCCTGGATCTTTGGTTTTTATTTCAATTAGATCTAATAGAACCGGTTCAAGCTAGCAAACATCTCCACACTATATTTATGAACCGTTATATATAGACCAGACTGATACGATATAAACAAGGCAAAATTTATTAAAATATCACAGAAACAAAAAAAAAAAAAAAAAAAAAAAAACATTGCGTTGAAACCTCTGAAAAAAACAAAAGATAGAGTCATTGAACTTGTCTTCTCCACATATAAGTAAAGTTCAATATGTTAGGCACAACGGCAGTAGAATACTGAAGGAACAAGGGAAGCAAAGACCACAAAAGTCGAAATCCAAAGACATGGCAAAACGGCAACGGAGAAAAACAAAGACAAAACAAGGACGTGAGACAGGTACAATGCACGGAAATAAAAAGACGACACCAAAAACTAAGACACTCGTATTCGAACTCCTATGAAAACCGGGAGTGACATCAGGTGCTCCGGAAGGGTAAGTATGTCCTGCTCCACTAGCGACAGTCGTCACACGATCAGTGAGGTATATATTGTTTTGAAAGTTATGATATGTAGCTGATTGGAATTACCATTTTCAAATCCTTAGACAAAACCAAAAACTTGTTACTTCTCTAACCCTCAAACAGTACCAAGGAAAAATTTGAAAAAGCTGTAGAAAGTCTCTGGAGTATTCAAACATTATCCAGTACAAATCAGTAGCACGAACATTACCGACGAAGACAAAACTTAAATTTTACAGTATGATACACAAGACAACACAAAAAACTAAAACCACTGATAGTGTGAACTTCCATAAAAACCGAGAGTGACATCAGGTGCTGCGGAAGGGTAAGCATGTCCTGCTCCGCTAGCGGCAACCGTCACATTATCAGTGAGTCAATCCAGGGTTGAGTCAAAACTGGATATGTCAAATCCATGAAGACGTAAAATCTAGCTGAAAATGTCCGTCTTCATTTGAGACACAGACACAGACACGTCATATCTGTCAATGATATTATAGTGTATTTCCGTAAAAAAGGTAAACATTGCACACGATATCGTTTAATCAAATAAATTATAAGAATAATCCACTAAAACTGCATTTTATAAGTATGAATATATTTTTCAGGTGAAAATCTTTCATTTAGGCTGAAGTATATGATAAAAATATAACCTAACGGCTCTCGGGCTGATAAAGGGTGTGATATGAAAAATGCCATGTAATAGCTTTCAGTATGAACAATGTGAATAGCACTAGTATAAAAAACGGTTTATATTCCAACTATATCCCAGTCTTATACAAAACAACAAAATATATAATAAAAAATAAACTATTTACAAAATAACTACACTACAAAACTTAATTTAACCAATAAACCACATGTCGGAGACTGAAGGCGTGACCTCAATTAAAGTGATGTTAAAAAAATATTTGCTGGTATTTGTTCGAAACTTTTTACTGCAATATTTTCTTAATTCCTTAAACGCTGGGATTATGTGCAGTTATTGATCTATAACCCTGATTATTGACTGGATTTTAAACGATCAATTCAAAAGCTTTCTTTGGATCTTCTCTGGTTTAAATTCCACGATCTATTTTGATAAATTGCGATGACTTGCATATTTTACCAGTTATGATTTGGAGTATTAAAATGGAATGCAGTGGCCTGCCTCTGATCTTTGTTTTCGGTATGGTGACGATGCAAGTTTATGCGGAGATTGACGCATTTCTTGTCTCACCAAAATATTGTTCTTTACAGACAGAATATGTAACGAGATAGATGACATTTGGCGATTTACATGATAATTGTCCAAAGATTTTGAAAATATCTCCGTTAGCTGTACTTTGGAAAGTTTCAGTCGTTGAACTGTATTTACACAATTTACAAAGTCTATCACGACATGTTGTAAAACGGCCTATCTCGGCCGAAGGTAGTTTAGCTCTAACGAGAATGTCTTTCAGGTTCTTGGGTCGACGAAAAGATGCAAGCGGGGTTCAGGGAAAGGGTTTTCATTTTGGGTGGCGTATGGAGAATAGGCATACATTTGCGGGATATATTAGACAGGTCTGGTAACATGGGATAGAAGGTATTCACCCACGGAATACGAGAAATTTTCTTTTTCTTGTCCCGATACAGTAATAATTAAGTTTGATCGATTGACGACACTTTCCGGATTGTCTTTTCAACATCTTTTTCTTTATAGCCCCTGTCAACAAGATGTTGTATAAGTTTTATGCTCTTTTGTTTAAATGTTTGTTCTTTTGAGCAGATACGTCGTATTCAAGTTGAAAGACCATACTATACCGCATTTATACAATGTCGTGGGTGACAACTGACAACTACTAGGGAGCAGGTAAGCGTGTGCATCTGTTGGTTTTGAATGCAAGTCAAAATGAATTTGGCCATCGACAAGTGTAGATGATATTTTGAAGAATGTATTCGTTGTTTCTGAGATGTTTACGGTGAATTTGATGGACGGGTGATAATCGTTAATAAATTCAATGAATTCATCAAGATTAGATCTTGAATCTGTCGATTTTATTTCAATGTCATCAATAAAGCGCAGCCAGCTATATGGTTAATATGGTGCATCCTAATTCATGCGCTGTTCTAAATCCCCATGAAAATATTGGCGTATGATGGTGCTACCCTTGTACCCATAACAAACCCATTAACTTGAAAAAAAAATTCTCGTTATCGAAAACGAAGTTGTCACGTGTAAGAACGAAGCTCAAAAGCTTCAGTGGTAGTTGATTTTATAGTTCTACTATCCAACACTTTTCGACAGGCCTCGATTCCTTCATCTTGAGGTATGTTGGTGTATAAAAAAGTCACGTCTAAAGTTGCCAAAATTGTGTTGGACGGAAGGTCTACAGAGGGTGTTTTATTGATGTAATCACTGGTATCTTTCACAAAAGAAGGTAAGTTTTCGACAAAAGGTTGTAGATGGAAATCTAGAAACTGGGAAATTTTCTCTGTGGGATGTCTAATACAGTTAACTATTGGTCGCCCGGGAAGTCCTTCTTTATGTATTTTAGGGAGAAGATAAAATAAACAAGCATTTGGATTTTCAGGAAGAAGACATTCAAAAGTTTCCTGATCTAGTTCATCGTTTCTGGACATTGATTTGAGTACTGTTACAATTTCATCGCTGTATTTCTTTGTTGGATCAGTTTTCAATTATTTTTTTATAAAAAGCTGGTTTTGAGAGCTGCCTGTTGGGTTCGGCGATGTAGTCATGGGTGTTCATGATGACTACAGAAGAAATCTTATCTGCCTTTTTGATAACTATATCCTCTCTCTTTTCTAAATTACGGAGCGCTTATCTTTGGCATTCTGTGATTTTGGAAATGGGGCGACTTTCTTAAGGTAGTTGGAGTTCTACTTTTTCTTGGATTGTTTCAATATACGACTCCAAGGCTCTAGATTTACTGCACTTGGGCGTCCAAATACTTGTCTTTTTGAATTTGTCGTAGAAAATCGTAAAGCTGTCTATTTTTAGCAAACACATGCCATATCTATGAACATTGGATTCTGTTATTTAATTTAACAGAATGCTAGATTAGATGAAAGAATTAATATACATGTCTATAATTTTAATCTAACGATGCCTTTGCAATTTACACTCTGAAAATCATTTGACAGACAGATTGAATTTTTGGGTGACCCATACCTGGGTTCGAACCTACAACTCTTTGTACATCTTCGGCACAAGCTCCTAGCATGTAAGTCATGGGCAATATCCACTAGACCAATCTACGCCCCTCAAAAGAAGGGTTTTCAATTGTATAGTGTTACTTTTCCACGTCAGTTTTGATATCACATGACTTTCATACAAGATGTGTATTGCGTTGCGAGAATAAATGTTTTAAATTACAATGTTATTGTGTATGTAGCAACATGGACTCAATCAGATCATTATAATTAGACCTAAGATATGTATTAAAATGTAAATATGGCCACTCCGACGCGCCGTACTATGTGTCCGTTACTTAACATTTAACTCGATAGTTGACATAATAAAGGACTAAAATATTACACCTCGCCATCCTATTACGAAATATGATTGCTTCAGATTGTACAGTTATAAACATATAAAGGATCTTTAAATAATTGTGAATATTTAAAAGTGAACTTTATTTATTTAGTATTTTCCTTTCAATTGTCATACCTTTGATCATTACAGGGTGAAATGGGAAGTTCTTACAGCCATGACAGCGAATATTGCAAAGAACACAAAAAGAAAATTACCTTATTCTGTGTATCACATAATTGTCAGTGTTGTAAAATATGTACTAAGTGTAAACACAGGGATTGTAAAAATGTTATGGCAATAGAAAAAATAATTGACAACGTCAAAAACTCTCAAAAATTTTGCGAAACCGAAAATCTCATTACCGAAATTTTAGGAACCATTCAAGAAATGCGAAAGAATAGAAGAAATAACTTATCATCAGTCCAAGATCAAAGAAAGAATATTGAAAAAGAAATCCTAGCTTTAAAGATAAAAATTAATAAACATCTTGATAAGGTTCAGGAAACACTCATCAACGAACTGAATGAGTTTGAAAAAAATGTACAAAAACAAACCACGGAAATACTGACATCTTTAATTGCACAAGAAAAACAACTCAATAACTACCAAACTTCCATGTCAAACATCAAAAAATTTGCATCAGATCTTCAAACTTTTATTTCTGTACATGAAATAGATAGTGACGTTGCTGTCATCGACAAATCAATACAGACACTTATTGAAACGGACGCCATGAAAAATACAACTTTATCATGTGAAATCAACAACACAGTTCAACAATTTCCGACAAACGTTTCAACTATCGGTAAAATAATCGTTAAGAGTCAGCCATGCGAAATCAAAATTTCCAGAAGAAACAACAAACAAGCACAGGTTATGGTCGGCGCAAATATTACACTGAAGCTGCAGAAATCGATAAATACTCAGGTAAAAAACACAAGAGGATGTGTACTGTTACCTGACAGTAGAATGTTGTTTTCTTGTTTTAGTGAAGACCGTGTCATATCAATCAACAAAGACGGAACACAAGACTTTGATACTGGTGAACTGACACCAGGGACATTCGATATAGCACATATAGAGGATACTAACACTATTGCTGTTACATCTGGTATAAGTGACCCACCATGTATCAGGATAATAGACATGGGAAGTGGACAAATCAAGAAAACTATTTCAGTAAAGTCAGACTGTTATGGTATCGTGTACAGAAATAATACACTGATTTACTGTGCCTACAACAAAGGTCTGCGTATGATCAATCTGAACGATGAGTCTGAAAGTGATGTTTTAGTCGGACAAATGTCTTCCTGGTCATATGTTGCTACATACAGAGATAAACTTTACTACACGAACCCTGACACACATACCGTGACATGTTGTGATCTCTGTGGTAAGATACAATGGCAATACAAAAATGAACGTATTTTGAAGGATTCTCGCGGTATAACTGTAGACAATGACGGAAACGTTTATGTCGTTGGTCATTATTCTAAAAATGTCGTTGTGGTCAGTTCTGATGGACAGCATGGACGACAGTTAAACCGGAAAGAGGATGAAC
The DNA here is from genome assembly GCA_002080025.1 of Modiolus philippinarum. NCBI lineage: Eukaryota > Metazoa > Mollusca > Bivalvia > Mytilida > Modiolidae > Modiolus > Modiolus philippinarum. The sequence continues at coordinate 36,211 of MJUU01011126.1, forward strand.
TAGATTATCCACAGGTATTACACTACGACAGATCTACACACCGATTATTGGTTGCGAACAGACATGGTTCCGCTTTTCTTTTCCAAGTTGCACGATCTTAAAAAAGAGTGAATTGAAAGAAAAACTGTTGAACATAAAAAAAATTTTAAAAAAATGATCTACAACAGTATGAAATATAGAATTTTATTCAAGAATAGAATTTGATAACAAAAAATCTCACTGAGTTCATAAAAAATAAAGTTTTAATTGCAATTTATGTTTTGAAAATATTACTTGAATAACATAGCAAATAACTAATTTATCAAAATAATAACAATGTGGTAGATTTTTTTTTTCATAATTTAAATATGTAATACATATACATGTGTATATTGGAGTTAACATATGTGTTGTGGTCTCATGTTCATTTACACCATATCCTTTCGTCAAATATTATTTGAAGCTTTCCTGGTTCAACGACATCAGGGTACAGGATTTGTTTTTTTAGAATTGCAGGATAACAATTTAATAATACTAAGAATTGAATAAAAACTATGTCACAGACATCGTGTGAAATTGACTTCAATATGTATAAAAAAAGGTATTTTTAGGAGGAGAATTTGAAAAAGAGAAAAAAATTCTTCAGAATTTTTCAAAATATAAATTTTAAATGAAATCTACATATTGAAACCAATGTTTGAATAACTAGAGGCAATAGATATTATTTTTTATCCGTAGTTATTTTTTGAAATTATAATTTTGATACTGGAAAAAATGTTACTGTTGATTTTCAACTTGAAGTCACCATGAAGCCTTTAACAGTTAACAATCCTTTATATCCATGAGTAAATAAAAGAAGATCCACATCATGAACTTATTTAGTGATGTAACACAGTAGTATATAGGATGTTTTCGTCTAATATTTGACGTGGTGGGGCGTGTTGGAGCCGGAAGTGACGTCACCGAAAGTGACGTAGACCGGAAGTCACGTAATGGAAGTCACATGACCGGAAGCGGAAGTCACGTGACCGATGTATAACATGTCAACATTGCGCATGCACGACCGGAAGTAGCCCTATTTGAAGCCCTATACGGGCCTATTGACCGGAAAGGACGTGTTGGAGCAACACGTGACCCTGCAGGGGCCTCGTATGACCTTACTGCATAACGCATGCGCGACCGGAAGTGGGGCGTAGCCCCAGGTGTAAACCGGAAGTGATCTTATTTGAAGCCCTAATCGGGCATATTGACCCGAAGTCGGGTTTGTTTCCTAATCAAACAAGACTTGTCTGTTTCTGTCTATTTCTATGACGTTGTCAAATTCTGCGTACAATACGACGTTGATGGTGGCTGGAAGTGCCTCGGCAAAATGAACTTCTAATCGTAAATTTCCTTGTTTTATCAGTTGAAATGTTCCGACCTCCGACATGTCGGGAGTCAAATCAAAGCCAAACAAATAGTAGCCTTTGGCATAGTCCTCTCTTGATATAGTATTTCCTTCATCTTGAAACATTTTTCCTGTACTGCTGTAGAGTCCCATATAACTTCGAATATATCCTTTGGTAGAAAAATCGGGTTGTAACGGTTTGGTAGGTATTTGTTTTCCATCTACGTTGAGAGCTACAAAGTTGATCTTGAAATGTTTGAAATCAAATGGATTTTTTGTGATATTTCCAATTAAGGCATCACTTTCTACACATCCTATCACCAGTCGTTTAGGCAGTTGTCCCAGAAACATGTTGTCCTGCACATAATTCGTGTTCCCTCGGGGAATGGTGTCCACTTTGACTTCTTTTCTTCTGATGGGGTATTTTGTGCTCGTCTTTTCTAAAGCTTTGGCATGTCCGATGCGAATTGCTGGACTTACTTGAACTTTCCGTACAAAGAGACTGATGTCCCTAATCTTGATCTTGTAACCATCAGCATCTCCCATCACAGCAAATATATCTCGGCTGCTTCTCAGTTTTACTTTCAATTCTACTTGATTCAGTAAATATTTCTCTTGACAAAATAAATCCAAATGTAACTTTCCCATCATTTGAACTGTCTTGCTTTCAGCAATCAATGCATTTCGTTCACCGAATCCTATATTTTCTTTCACATTTCTACTGCTGACAAAACCTGGAGTACCACATAACACCAGTCAATTGAGAGTCTTTGGCCGCTGGTCCGTAACTGAGAAGCGTTTCCAGGTAAGCTCTATAATGATAAAGATTGCTGGGTGGCGACACCAATTTTTCGTTGAGACTAACACTGACGTCACTGAACAGAGACTGCATCCATAAATTGACAGGTCCAACATCTAAATCATTGGCTACGTTTTCACCATTGGCTTTTATGATTTGTGCTTCTACGAATAGATGAGCATTGTCTAATTCCATGTAATCGTCACCGGCACCACTGATAGCAAATTCAAAGGGTCCTTGGTCCGTTAACGTCGACGTCAATCCTTTCTGTTCCCAGTATCCATGTTCGACACTCGTCTGTGTAAGAGGTACCCCAAATAAATCTAATTCCGATTTCGTACACTCGCATGACTGTGGATGTACAAGTGCCATATTATCCGAAAATATCGGTCGATGTGATCGGCTGCCTGGTTCGAGGACGTCTGGGTTTTTTCTGACGTGTTGGTCTTTTTATAGCGCGTTCCCCAGGAGGTCCAGTATATTTGACTGCTTTGTCGACTAATTTGGAACCTGTCTGTTTTAATCTCGATGTGGTGGCTTGTTTGAAATTTTTCCTCTGGACTACATCTCCCGCTACTGCCAATTTCGTTTTCAAGGTTTCTCTTCCCAATGTTTTTGCTCCTTTCTTCAACAAAGGCATGGCTGCCTTAAACAGACCACCAAATATGCTACCTAATCCATGTCCTTTTTTGAAAAACTCGCCCGGCATATACCGGATATCCTCTTCCGGCTTGTTGTAATTAGTAGTCATGATAGGATTTTACATTGCTGTGATAAGGAGGTCGTCTCATTCTATAAATGTTTTCTTCTTTCGACAATGAAGTGTCACCACTACGCGTCCTCGTTCGAATGGAATTATTTTTCCCGTGTTGTCCCTTAGATCTATCTGGATGTCTTGGAATCGGCGCTGTGCTAAAGTGCAGTACTGTATGGGATCGAAAGTGTTCGTCTTCATTTTTCCATCTCTTCCCGACACCGGTACTATTCTCAACAAAGAAACTTGGGAGTCCCCTACCATCCTCGGTTTTATTAAATGACAATACAAATACAGAGAATAGTGCCCTTGGTGAACGTCTGACACGTACGGGGCTTCGTGAAAACCGCCCGAAAACATTAGTGTGTCGAATCCTAGAAGCAATTTAATTAACGGACTGATGATCACTTGTGATTGTTCTCTAACCCATATCGTCACTTTTTGACTTACTTCACTGATATGTATGGTAAATCCTTTCTTCTTCAGTCCCAAAGGTTGTTTTAGGGTCTCGAATGCTTTGACGATTCTCTTCGGGGATGAGTAATATCCTTCGGGAAGTACCAATGAGTGTTTCTCGTGCTGTTTGGTCGTATACTGTATCCATCCTTCGTTTTTAGGTACATTGTACTAACTGTGCGGGTACTGTATTTCAGCCAGTCCCATCTCCCATGTTCCATCTAAATCCAACATCTGTGGTAATCGAGTAGTGAAACTGGCCAAAGTGTTGTTGGGATAATAGTCCATAGAACTGTTACTGGGCAACGTTAGATAAAACATGTTTGTGGTGAAGGTAGAGTTTGGTAATAGGTATCCCAAGTAACTACTTAATAAAGCTGTCCAAAATTACTGTTCTGATGTATGGTGGTTAAATTGTAAATGCTAACGATAATGACTGTATAAAGAACGACGACTTGACACAGGTATACGATCTCTGATTTCGGTATCTTTCGTCCAAAGGCAAACCAAGAGCCACTGTCCGTCTCTGCTGGAGCCATCTAACGTACTACGTCAGGTTGCCTGTGCATCCCTCTTTTGTAAGTCGTACTTGAAGATCCAACTATTGAACGTTTCTGGATATCCTAACCATTTTACTAAATATTGAACTAGTCTTCCCTTTTTTCTCTTTTTCAAGATCGTTTCGATTTTGTACACGTCGTCTTTTTTCACCACTTTTTGTAATTCTTCAGCGTAAAAAGTACCTTCTAATTCTTCTCCATGATCATCTTTGATGACGTACACGGGAGGTCTTGTGTCTTAAAACCGTACTACTGTAAAAAATTCTTCTGTCCAGTTCGGTAAATACCCTTTCTTGAAAGCTCGTTTACTTTTGGCTAAACGAACTCGATCTCCAGGCACAAAAGTACACTTCTTAGTAGGTCCACTTCGGCCATATAATCTCTTGGCAACTGTAGTCTGGTTAGGCCAAGTCACGTCTGCTGGAGGCATACCGATACTCCTATGAACGGTGTGGTTATAAGAATCAATCATGTCGTCCAACACATCTACATACGTTAACGTTTCTCGGTGAGTGAAATACTTCCACATCTTGGTCTTTAGTGTACGATTAAAGCGTTCGACAACACTGGCCTTGGTCTCCTCGTTATGAGTGGCAAAGAAATATACGTCACTTTCCTTTAAAAATTTCTGAAATACTCTATTGGTAAATTCTGTGCCTTTGTCGGTCTGTAAACGAATTGGACATCTTCCTGATTTAAAGATGACTGTAAATGCCTCTACTAAACTTTTTCCAGTCTTATCTTTCAATGGAACGACCCATGCATATTTCGACAATACATCCATGCAGGTCAGTAAATATCTGTAGCCTTTTTTATGCGATGCTATCTTGGCCACATCTACTAAATCAGCTTGCCATTGATGATCCAAACCATACACCAACACTTTACGTCTGGGAAATCGTCGTCTCGTCGGTTTATGTAGTGTATATGCGTCTTGGGTATGTAACCAATCGCGGATTTCTTTTTTCGTATGGCCTTTAGGTTTGAACTTATTCAGTCCCGCATTACTGGCGGTGTCAACGTATATTTGTCCCGACTAACAGAATTTCCTTTGGAAGAAATATTATAAACATTAGCATTATATTTCTTCCTTTCGGAACAACTGTTATATAACATTATTCCGTTATGAACAAATAGTATAATATTTGTTCCACTGGAAAATATATTCTATAATATTTTATCCTTTGGAACAAATGTTATGATGGAACTTCTGTTCCGTGACAGCGGGACCAGGGAGATGATAATATGTAGATTCCATAAGTCCAACTGAGACGAAACGTATGATCTGGTGTATTAATGGGACTCCACTCTTGTGCTTTGGGGTGAAATATCCAGGACTGGATGGTATCTACGAACTCGAGGTGTTCTGGGGATATATTTCTTGGGTTTTTGGATATATCTCCATCTATCTTCGTGACCAATCAAATCTTGTTTCACATTCGCTTCTCGTAAAGCATCTCCAAATGTTTCCCATCCTTCTGGATTAAATTTCTTGCGTTTCCGCAACACATCGTTGACTAAATCCACCACAGTGCTTCCTTTCACGGTGTTACCTTTATACATTAATTCACCTCTCTCATTCCAAGAGATATCTTGGTCTGCTTTCATCTTATTGATCAAATAACTAAATACCGAAATTACTGTGAATTTACTTTCTGCATATGCGCATTTCGACAACTTATGTCTCATCAGTGCACATAAAATCTAAACGTTTGGAAGACCATTAACTCAAAGATGTTTAAAAACTGATAGAGAACAAATAACCAAAGTGATCTAAATGAAAAGCCAAAAGCAGCTAAGGACAGAGCTTTGCATGAGGGAGATACTCCTTAGTTTTCAATAAAAATTACAAAATTTTAGATATTATAAGGTTTCAAAAATAATCGGCGTTCGGGTCAGCACCGAAGTACTGACTACTGGGCTGGTGAATACCCTCGGGGACTAACAGTCCACCAGCAGTGGTATCGACCCAGTGGTAACAAATAACTAGATACCGAAATTACTGTGAATTTACTTTCTGCATATGCGCATTTCGACAACTTATGTCTCATTAGTGCAGATAAAATCTAAACGTTTGGAAGACCATTAACTCAGAGATGTTTAAAAAACTGATAGAGAACAAATAACCAAAGTGATCTAAATGTAAAGCCAAAATCAGCTTAGGACAGAGCTTTGCATGAGGGAGATACTCCTTAGTTTTCAATAAAAATTACAAAGTTTAGATATTATAAGGTTTCAAAAATAATCGGCGTTCGGGTCAGCACCGAAGTACTGACTACTGGGCTGGTGAATACCCTCGGGCACTAACAGTCAACCAGCAGTGGCATCGACCCAGTGGTAACAAATAACTAAATACCCAGAGTTCTGCTTTTCCTTTGAGTGTTTTCGGTACACTGTTCAATATTTCTTTTTCTAATGGATCTTCTGTTGGTTCCTCTGGGGTTGGAGATCGTTTAACAGGTCTGTACTGGTCTAACATGGTCCGGTAGCGAAATAAAGCTTGATCGTGCAATTTTAAGCGCTCGTTGACGGACAGGTCTTCTCTGTTCAATATATCTTTCATTTGTGTGTCTAAAGTATCCATCATTTGAACACGTTGATCTACGGGAGGTTTGGGTCGATGAAATGGTCGGATATTATCCAATATTAGTTGCCTCATTGAAACAGTTTCGAAATCATAGGTACAACAACGGAAGCAAGAGGAGCTAATAAGGAACCCAAAAATCCCCCTTTCTGTAAGACGGCTTTCTTCTTCTGAAGACTAACCAACTTCTTGGCTAAGGTCCTTAAACCAGCTTTGTGTCTTCTGTGCCTGGGTCAATTGTACGTTTCCTTTTAAAATATTTTGAGCAAACTCACACAAACACTCGACTAAACTGCGGTCGGCTTTGGCGATGATTTGCTTACTGATGGCAGGTTTAGCTTTTTGTAAATATAACAAACCGTTGGCGTGTTTTTTCAAACGTGGCGATACCATGTTACTACATCCGTGTCTGAATCATATCTGACATAATGTGTCGTTGTATGTTCTTTTATGCATCTTCGTAGGCGATTTGTTTCTCACCGGGAAAAATGTGACTTCTGACACGGAGTATGTCGGGCGTGTCTTGTTTCATATCAAATAACAAGTATCCATGAGGCACAGAAGTGGCAGCTGCAAAAGCTTCCAATAAAAAACTGGGATTTCTAGGGAACATCTGTTGAGCTAAACTGTTAATCTGTGAGGCATCTCTAGGATTTTTAAAAACCACCATGTAATGGGTATTAAGAATGATGGTTCTATGATGTTTTCCTTTATGAAAAAGATTTTGTACGATATACATCACACTGATGTTCCGATGATGACTCTTCTTGGTGAACAGCGAAGCAATCCGGTCGTCAGTTTCTGCCATTAGGTCGTCGATGATGACTAAGTGTCTCTCGTTCGGATTCAAGATATCAAGGTTAGGTAATCCTTCATAGAATTCGACACCCTCTATGGTGGGTGTCATATAGGGACTGGTATTCGCCATAACACCAAAGAATATGTTGAGCGGGGAGAGACATAATGCAACGAATGTTGGTCACAAAGCGTTTTACGAAATACGATTTTCCACTTCCGGTGGGTCCGGCAATGATACTGGTAAACAGATGAATCCATGGCATGAAATGAGTCTAATCAGGTCTATGGGCACACCAAAATTGGTACGGATAGTCAGTTGGCTTGATCCAAAATTTCTCGTTTTCGTAATATTGCTGCTGCTGCTACTGCTGCTTCTCGTCCATACTGGGATATATCTGCTGCTGCTGCTGGTGGTGCCAGAGGAACCAACAGAAGATCCATTAGAAAAGGAAATATTGAACAGTGTACCTAAAACACTCAAAGGAAAAGCAGAACTCTTGATCAATAAGATGAAAGCAGACCAAGATATCATTTGGGATGAGAGAGGTGAATTAATGTATAAAGGTAACACCGTTAAAGGAAACAATGTGGTGGATTTAGTCAACGACGTGTTGCGGAAACGCAAGATATTTAATCCAGAAGGATGGGAAACATTTGGAGATGCTTTACGATCCACAATATTTGATTGGTCACGAAGATAGATGGAGATATATCCAAAAACCCAAGAAACAGATCCCCAGAACATCTCGAGTTCGTAAGGTACCATCCAGGCCTGGATATTTTACCCCTAAAGCACAAGAGTGGAGTCCCTATTAATACACCAGATCAGAACGTTTCGTCTCAGTTGGACTTATGGAATCCACATATTATCATCTCCCTGGTCCCGCCAGTTATGCGGGACTGAATAAGGTCAAACCTAAAGGCCATACGAAAAAAGAAATCCGCGATTGGTTACATACCCAAGACGCATATACACTACAAAAACCGACGAGACGACGATTTCCCAGACGTAAAGTGTTGGTGTATGGTTTGGATCATCAATGGCAAGCTGATTTAGTAGATGTGGCCAAGAAAACATCGTATAATAAAGGTTACAGATATTTACTGACCTGCATGGATGTATTGTCGAAATATGCATGGGTCGTTCCATTGAAAGATAAGACTGGAAAAAGTTTAGTAGAGGCATTTACAGTCATCTTTAAATCAGGAAGACGTCCAATTCGTTTACAGACCGACAAAGGCACAGAATTTACCATATTTCATAAATTTTTAAAGGAAAGTGACGTATATTTCTTTGCCACTCATAACGAGGAGACCAAGGCCAGTGTTGTCGAACGCTTTAATCGTACACTAAAGACCAAGATGTGGAAGTATTTCACTCATCGAGAAACGTTAACGTATGTAGATGTGTTGGACGACATGATTGATTCTTATAACCACGCCGTTCATAGGAGTATCGGTATGCCTCCAGCAGACGTGACTTGGTCTAACCAGTCTACAGTTGCCAAGAGATTATATGGCCGAAGTGGACCTACTAAGAAGTGTACTTTTGTGCCTGGAGATCGAATTCGTTTAGCCAAAAGTAAACGAGCATTCAAGAAAGGGTATTTACCGAGTTGGACAGAAGAATTGTTTACAGTAGTAAGGTGTAAAGACACAAGACCTCCCGTGTACGTCATCAAAGATGATCATGGAGAAGAATAAGAAGGTACTTTTTAGGCTGAAGAATTACAAAAAGTGGTGAAAAAAGACGACGTGTACAAATTCGAAACGATTTTGAAAAAGAGAAAAAAGGGAAGACGAGTTCAATATTTAGTCAAATGATCAGGATATCCAGACACGTTCAATAGTTGGATCTTCAAGTCCGACTTACAAAAGAGGGGTGCACAGGCAACCTGACGTAGTACGTTAGATGGCTCCAGCAGAGACGGACAGTGGCTCTTGGTTTGCCTTTGGACGAAAGATAATGAAATCAGAGATCGTATACCTGTGTCAAGTCGTCGTTCTCTATACAGTCATTATCGTCAGCATTTACAATTTAACCACCGGACATCAGAACAGTAATTTGTAGACAGCTTTATTAAGTAGTTGCTTGGGATACCTATTACCAAACCCTACCCTTCACCACAAGCATGTTTTATCTAACGTTGCCCAGAAACAGTTCTATGGACTATTATCCCAACAACACTTTGGCCAGTTTCACTACTCGATTACCACAGATGTTGGATTTAGATGGAACATGGGAGATGGGACTGGCTGAAATACAGTACCTGCACAGTTGGTACAATGTACCTAAAAACGAAGGATGGATACAGAATACGATTAAACAGCACGAGAAACACTCATTGGTACTTCCCGAAGGATATTACTCATCCCCGAAGAGAATCGTCAAAGCATTCGAGACCCTAAAACAACCTTTGGGACTGAAGAAGAAAGGATTTACCATACATATCAGTGAAGTAAGTCAAAAAGTGACGGTTTGGGTCAGAGACCAATCACAAGTGATCATCGGTCCGTTAATTAAATTGCTTCTAGGATTCGACACACTAATGTTTTCTGGCGGTTTTCACGAAGCCCTGTACGTGTCAGACGTTCACCAAGGGCACTATTCTCTGTATTTGTATTGTCCTTTAATAGAACCGAGGATGGTAGAGGACTCCCAAGTTTCTTTGTTGAGAATATACCAGTGTCGGGAAGAGATGGAGAAATGAAGACGAACGCTTTCGATCCCATACAGTACTGCACCTTAGCACAGCGCCGATTCCAAGACATCCAGATAGATATAAGGGACGACACGGGAAAAATCATTCCATTCGAACGAGGACGCATAGTGTCGAAAGAAGAAAACATTTATAGAATGAGACGACCTCCTTATCACAGCAATGTGAAATCTTATCATGACTACTATTTACAACAAGCCGGAAGAGGATATCCGGTATATGCCGGGCGAGTTTTTCAAAAAGGACATGGATTAGGTAGCATAATTGGTGGTCTGTTTAAGGCAGCCATGCCTTTGTTGAAGAAAGGAGCAAAAACATTGGGAAGAGAAGCCTTGAAAACGGGATTGGCAGTAGCGGGAGATGTAGTCCAGGGGAAAATTTCAAACAAGCCACCACATCGAGATTAAAACAGATAGGTTCTAAATTAGTCGACATAGCAGTCAAATATACTGGACCTCCTGGGGAACGCGCTATAAAAAGACCAACACGTCAGAAAAAACCCAGACGTCCTCGAACCAGGCAGCCGATCACATCGACCGATATTTTCGGATAATATGGCTCTTGTACATCCACAGTCATGCGAGTGTACGAAATCCGAATTAGATTTATTTGGGGTAACTCCTACACAGACGAGTGTCGAACATGGATACTCGGAACAGAAAGGATTGACGTCGACGTTAACGGACCAAGGACCCTTTGAATTTGCTATCAGTGGTGCCGGTGACGATTACATGGAATTAGCCAATGCTCATCTATTCGTAGAAGCACAAATCATAAAAGCCAATGGTGAAAACTTAGCCAATGATTCAGATGTTGGACCTGTCAATTTATGGATGCAGTCTCTGTTCAGTGACGTCAGTGTTAGTCTCAACGAAAAATTGGTGTCGCCACCAACCAATCTTTATCTTTATAGAGCTTACCTGGAAACGCTTCTCAGTTACGGACCAGCGGCCAAAGACTCTCAATTGACTGGTGTTATATGGTACAAAGATACTCTAGGTTTGTCAGCAGTAGAAATGTGAAAGAAAATATAGGATTCGGTGAACGAAAGGCATTGATTGCCGAAAGCAAGACAGTTCAAATGATGGGAAAGTTACATTTGGATTTATTTTGTCAAGAGAAATATTTACTGAATCAAGTAGAATTGAAAGTAAAACTGAGAAGCAGCTAGATGTATTTGCTTTGATGGGAGATGATGATGGTTACAAGATCAAGATAAGGGACTTCAGTCTCTTTGTACGGAAAGTTCAAGTAAGTCCAGCAATTCGCATCGGACATGCCAAAGCTTTAGAAAAGACGAGCACAAAATTCCCCATAAGAAGAATAGAAGTCAAAGTTGACAACATGTTTCTGGGACAACTGCCTAAACGACTGGTGATAGGATGTGTAGAAAGTGATGCCTTAATTGGAAATATCACAAAAAATCCATTTGATTTCAAACATTTCAAGATCAACTTTCTAGCTCTCAACGTAGATGGAAAACAAATACCTACCAAACCGTTACAACCTGATTTTTCTACCAATGGATATATTCGAAGTTATATAGGACTCTACAGCAGTACAGGAAAAATGTTTCAAGATGAAGGAAATACAATATCAAGAGAGGACTATGCCAAAGGCTACTATTTGTTTGGCTTTGATTTGACTCCCGACATGTCGGAGGTCGGAACATTTCAACTGATAAAACAAGGAAATTTACGATTAGAAGTTCATTTTGCCGAGGCACTTCCAGCCACCATCAACGTCGTATTGTACGCAGAATTTGACAACGTCATAGAAATAGACAGAAACAGACAAGTCTTGTTTGATTACAGTGCATAATGTTAAATACTCAACAAATGGAACACTTACTGAAACGGTACCCCCGTAGCCGGTCCGTATTTAGAGGAGTGTATGCACGAAATAGATTACCTCGTCTTGTGAATGTACCTATGGCTTTAGTGGGCAACACGGACCCGGAACACCGCGCAGGACAACATTGGGTGGCCATTTATATCGACGCTAATTCAAGGGGAGAGTATTATGACCCGACAGGTGCACCGACTTACCAAGATCCTTACCTGAATTTTATGAAGAAACATTGTCATACGTGGACATACAACACTGTACCAGTTCAAGAAGAAGGCAGCATAGTATGTGGACACCATTGTATCTTCTACTTGATTCACCGATGTGCAGGACACACGATGACAGGCGTCACCCGAATATTAGATGATCCCGTAGAAGCAACGAGCATTGTACAGAATTTTGTATTGTTACCGAATGAATATGTTGTTTAAAACGGAAAAAGAAACAAAAAAGAAGAAAAAGACGAAAAACCCAAAAAAGAAGAAAAAGAAGAAAAAAAGGGGTAATGCAGCCTATAACGATACAGTTATAGCCAGTCACAAGCCTGGAAAAATGCAGAGTGACCCTTGTACATTAAACTAGGTGACAAACTATGAACGCAGACGCGACAGAAGACACCTAACAACCAACGAGGTGCTTAACAACCATTTGAATGGCCAAGATGGACGCGGACGTGATAGAAGACACCCACAAATAAAAACCCGGGAAATAAATAGCCAGGGTTATCTTCCTTAGTAAAAACAACGAACGCGTGCCTGAAAGAAGAAACCCACAGAACAACAAACAACGACAACTTCCGAAAACATCCGAATGACCACGCCTGAGTCGTTCCGACTAGGAAACATACCCGACTTCCGTTCAATAGGCCCGAATAGGGCTTCAATTAAGACCACTTCTGGTTTACACCTGGAGCTACGCCCCACTTCTGGTCGCGCATGCGTTATGTAATAAGGTCATACGAGGCCCCTGCGGGGTCACGTGTTGCTCCAACACGTCATTTCCGGTCAATAGGCCCGTATAGGGCTTCAAATAGGGCTACATTTGGTTGCACATGCGCAATGTTGACATGTTATACATCGGTCACGTGACTTCCATCAAGTGACTTCCGGTGACGTCACTTCCGGTTTCACCACGCTCCACCACGTCAAATATTAGACGAAAACCTCCTATATACTACTTAACACTCATGCTTTCATGGATGGAAGGTAGAATTAGCAGATATGATGAAACTTGGTATATATTGGAAAAAGAAAAAGAAATAAAACAAAATAAAACAAAACACAAAAGAAACCAAAAAGCAAAAAAATAATAAAGAAAAAAGAAAAATAAAAAAAGGAAAAAAAAACACACAAAACAAAACATAAAAAAAAAACACAAACAAAGCAACAAACTACAAACAGGAACACAAGAAGCATAAAACAAAACAAATAAATACTAAGAAGATATTACGAATCTTTGTATCAGTTAAAAAACAAAACAAAATCTCTGAATGGTTTCGATATTCTAGTCTCGTGATTACAGATAAAAATCAAGCATTTCGAAGACAAAAATAAAAATATGTAAACAACCTGAATCAGTACGAAAAAAATGGACCTTAAAGAACACATGAATCAGTAAAGAGGACAGAAAATGTATGTAGTGAACATATGAGCACTGCTGTGACTCAAAGGTATCAAAAATGTGTTTTGATTTAACACAAAAGTATCATAAGTAGAAAATGCTACTGGTCTAACCCATCACCAAATATATCAAGTAATCAGTAATAACCGAACAGTGTTGTCAAGAGCCGAAGTCCATGATTCAAAAAGACAATTCAAGTGGGAAAAAAAATCGAGACATATAAGCAGGGGTAATTAATAAAGACCCCGGTATAGGCAGCATCAGGGGGGGGTATTGCTCTCATTGAGTATTGAATGTTCACAGCTGTTTGTTTATAATTGTAAGTCTCGTTTTAGCCCACCTTGCTATAGCAAGGTTAAGATTTTGCCATCACATGGCGTCCTTCATTAACATTTAATTCGAAGATCTCATCTACTGAAACCACTGAGCCAACCAACTTGGCCACAATAGTCCTTTTGTGGTCCCCTTCAAATTGTGTTCATGTTCAAAACTCATCCAGGATTGCCACTAGCAGAGAATATAGTTAAACATAGAACCTTGTGGGAAATAATTCAGAGACTCCTCTGTAACCACTGAGCCTATTGGAACCAAACTTTGTCACAACAGTCCTTAAATGATTCACTTGTAGCATCCCCGCCCTAACGGGAAGCGCAGATATGGTTTTCACAGGTGTCTATCTGTCCGTGCATCCTTAAGCCTTGTAAGCTATTTCGCAAGTTTATTAGTCATTGGAGATGGATGATATTCATACAACAGCTTTAGTTCAAAGATGCCCCATGCAAGTTCTAAGATGAGCCCTGGTAGAATATTTTTGTACGAATTATCCGCCTTTTTAACTTTGAAAAATCACTAGAATGCCCTGAGAAGTACTGTTAGCAAATTAAATTCTCATTAGAAGTGAATATCAATTGATCTTTTGCTCAGGAATGGTGCAAGTGAGTTTTAAGATGAGACTTGGTCTTACATTTTTAGCTCAGCTGGCCATGTCGGCTTTTGCCATCACCATACGTCCGTCGTCCGACCGTCCGTCTGTTAACAATTTCAAAAATCTTTTCCTCTGGATCAACTGGGCCAAATAGAACCAAGCTTAGCCTGAATCATTACCAGGGTATTGGTTCTTAAAATTGTGTTGTAGTAGTCGGTAGGTCAAACAATATGGTCGCTGTTACTAAAAAAGAACAAGGCAGTAAATTGATGTTTTTTTGCAGAACTCAAAAACCATTACAGATATCAGATATAAAAAAATCTGACAGGAGTAAAAATGATCAGCATAAACAATATCTACCTTCTTCTGGGTTATTACCCCTTTTTCTTAAAATTTAGAAAAAAAATGGATAATTTTTATTTTTTATGGGAAAAAACTATAACAGATAGAAGTCAACTTGAAATTGCAAAAATGTTCAGCATACTAAGATCGACCTCTCTGGAATTTTTTTCGGAAAATCTAGGTACCCATGTTGGTGCTATTTCCCTTTATTTGTCAAATTTTCCTTATTTCACATCGTCCATCACCAATTTCAGAAGTCATCTCCGTTGAACAGCTGGGTCAATTGTAACCAAACTTGACCTGAATCATCACCAGGTTATGGCTTCTCAAATTGTGTTCGATTACTCAGAAGAGAAACAACATGCTGTTTTTTGCAAATAACTCAAAAACCATTACAAAGATATCAAAAATCTGATATCATGTACAAATGATCAACATAGCAAGATCTACTTGCCTTCCAATTTTGAAGAAAATCCGAAAGCCTGTCTTGAAGTTACTGCCCTTTTTCCGTAAAATGTTCAACATTCTAATATTTTTTTATTAGAAAAAAAACTATAACAAATAGAATTCAACTTGAAATTACAAAAATGTTCAGAAAAGAAAGATCTGCCCTGCTGGAAATTTGAAGGAAATCTAATTACCCATGCTGGAGTAATTACCCTTTTTATCAAGTTTTCGTAATTCTATACATTTTGTCTTATATTTCAAAATATAAGCACAGATAAGTTTGAATAGCGAAAGTGTTCAACTTATCAAGAACTACAATTTCTACATAATATCAACAGGTTTGAATCTTATCCAAGATGGCCTCCACCGGAGAACAGAATTTTAACATAGGATCATATGGGAAAATGTTGTAAATTGTTGCCTCAAGTTGATATTTACTAGGCATGTTTATCAAACAAATGTTTAATTTTAGAACCGATCATAAATCCACCACTGCCGATCTTAGTTTAAATTTGGACCCTAAGGGAAAATATTGTAAATTTTTAATTCTTGAAAGTCTTATAATTCAAGTTGGAATTAACTAGGTATAGTAATAGAATGATTATCTGCCAAATTTATATATTTGTACTAATCACAAATTCGAAATGGTTTCCAGCGGGGAACATAGTTAAACATAGAACTCTGTGGGAAAATGTTGTAAATTGATAATTCTTGAAAATCATTTCGTACAAGTTGATATTAATTAGACTTGGCAACATGATGGTCATTAAACAAATTAATAATTTTAGTACAAATCATAAATCCAAGATGGCTGCCACTGCAAATGATCGTTTAACATTGGAATATATTGGAAACTGTTGTATATTGCTATTTCTGATAAAACGTTTCATATATCAAGTTAATATTAAGAAGGCATAGCATCTTGATTTTTATCTACCAGATTTTATATATTTGTAACTAAGGAGTATCTCCCTCATGCATAACTCTGTCCTTAGCTGAATTTTGGCTTTTCTATTTAGATCCTTTTCGTTATTTGTTCTCTCTCAGCTTTTACACGTTTTTCGGTTAATGGACTTCCAAATATTTTGGTTTGATCTGCACTGATGAGACATAAGTTGTTGAAATGTGCATATGCAGACAATAAATTAACAGTAACTTCGGTATTTTGTTATTTATTACCACTGGGTCGATGCCTCTGCTGGTGGACTGTAAGTCTCGGAGTGTCTTCACCAAACCAGTAGTCAGTACTTACGTTCTGACCCGAAAACCGAATATATTGAAACTTGCAATATCTAAATCATTTTTGCCAAAATGCTCTTTTCTATTACTTAAAGTTTTTTTTTTGTTTTTTTTTTTTGTTTTTGTTTTTTGTTTTGTTTTTTTTTTTTTTTGTTTTGTTTTGTTTTTTTTCAGGTCCACACTTAATCTAAAATATCCATCAGTGGGAACCATAGTTTTAATATTCCATATGGGAAACCACATGTAAAGACATTCTCTCTGAAAAGGCGAGCCAATTGCAAGAAAAGTGGTCCCCCTGCAAATAGATGTTATTGAGATACGCACGTATCCAACATGTTCGCCTGTCGGGGGACATTTCTGAACATAATACCCCACTGAAAAACATTTTAAAATTCCATTTCCTCTGATACAAAAATTGGTCAGAATAGTGCTTTGGTGATCCCCTGCAAAAAAAGCTGTTTTAGATCCGCGCTACACCCAAGATGGCCACCTGCAGTTTTAACACTGAATCGTAAAAGAAAACACATTCAAGACCTTCTCTTAAACTGCTGAGACAATTGGAAAAAACTGCCAAAATAATCTCCCTGCAAAAAGGTAATTTTTTCGGGTTATTGTTTTATTTTAACATTATTAAAATGGCCGCCAGTTAGAAGCAAACATGTAGTATATCATTAACTTTATCGAAAGGCTTTCAAAGATTTACTCTATCTAAATTTAATAAAGCAATAGGAACAACAGTCTTTAGAAGGTCCATGCAAAGAAAAAGAGTTTTTCGGGTTCGCATTTTATCCAAAATCGCTTCACATGGGGAACATAGTTAAATTGGACCCCATTGAAACAATTTCAAATGCATTCTCCCCTTAAATCACAGGGCATATATGAGCCAGTTTAATTTGGACTTTTTAACCTAGACTGTCTCTGGTTGTCAAGATCCAGGTAAGCGATACAGACTCTAAAAGAGCCCCTTGTTGTCAATCTTTGCCTAAATTTTTCACGAATTATAACAAAATATTGAATATGAAAAAATGTGAAGAATGGTTTTAGCAACCACAACCAAACCCCGTCCTTATTCATTGAAGCACAAAGATGACAATTGCTCTGCCATTAAATAAAAATAAAGAAAATTATAGAACAATAGAGCACAGCGTTGAAATAGAAATGCCCTTCTTTTAAAATGCCCCACATAAAAGTTCGGAAGAGCATGATATTGCGTTCTGGTTTTTGTCTCATCTATATTTACAATAAATATTAAAGACGGGGAACTACCAGGTCCAGACCGCAATATGCAATGCAGATGCATTGTTCCGGGATCTGTCACTTATGGTCACATTTCGGTTATAATCTTATTAATCCAGTATATATTATTTGCAGATAAATATAATGCATTAAAGTTCCACTTTTAATTTGTGTTATTTCATAGATGTTACAACTTGACAGAATAATACAGAACTGACGATATATAAGCACATGGTTGACTTCTACATGAACTGTTACACGTGGTCTGCGATCTCTCTCTCTCTTTCTCTAATTCCCACGGTACACATTTCAAGCTTCTAATGTCTTATCATAACATCTAACATATCTAAACATTACATCTATCATTCTAACTCCGGGTTCTAGCTATTACCAACTTTATACTAAAATACGATCGCCACATCACTCCCCGCAATTGAAAAATTCGTCTTCACTCGAATTGTAAATTTACGAAATGCACATAATAATTTTCTTTCTTTAAAAAGTTAAAAATAAAAGTATAACAGATGATAAAGAAAATAATGGAGAATGCAGGTACCTTCAAGTGTAACAAAAAAACATGAAACTTTTTTTTTCTACAATAAAACTACAAAACTATTTACAAAGCGCATACAAAATAACATGTACTCGTCAAAATCTGTGAAACATACATTAAATTCATTTCAAAAATCCATTTGAAAGGTTCGAAGTATTTCAAGATTCGTAAAATGACTTTCTTGTACAATTACGTTATGAAAATAAAACTTGCGCTATATTATTTACAACAGCAAAGTAATTTATGCATTTTCTTTTCAAAATGTTAAATAAACAATGTTTAACACTATGGGAAGGTATCTTGACCGTTAACCCAATGTAGATAAACAGATTAACACTATTAGGAGCGTCACTAATCAATACAATAAAATTCCCAACAGGCAATCAGATGTATTTTTCACATCAATCATGATAATAATCACATACTTTAGCTTATTCCATGTTTACCTCAAACACGTGCGCACACCAAATTCATAAATCAATAAAATCCTCTATTACTACTTGTAAAACACGCCAGATCATGGGATCGAGTATTTGATTTACGGGCTCTTATCAGAAAATACATCAATACAAATTAAAACAAATAAAAATCAAACACATTGATATAAAAGTAAAAAAAAACAAATAACAATGAAAGTATCAAAAATTACATTTCAACAATAAAATGAATTTCCAAGAAGATACAAAATGTATTGAATAAAAAATTATCAAAGGCAAATCTTAAAATTGTCATTTTTTCACTTAAAGTGAAAAACAAAAGAAATGCAAGTAATAATAAAAAAAAAAAGATTTTTCAAAAACAAATTTTGAAAATCAAACAAAAATATTTACAAAAACATTTTCATATTCTACTAATAAATCTCTCAGCTGATTTCGTTCAGTATTACTAAGGTCATGACCCATGTTAGAGAAGACTTCATTCATAGTATCTTTATCTACACGTGCTTCTTGCGCAGACGCACTTGTCCTATTTTCATCTAAGCTATACACCTTATCTTTATCAGATAAACAAATAAATTTACCAACGTTAGTATTCTTACTAATTGTAATGGGTTTGTCAGTTAAATTACACAAGTCATGTATCACTGTTCCGTTTCTCACATGAGAAAGAGATTTTGCTGCTAATAAGCTATGCGATGCCAAAACGGGGGATTCACTAGAAATACCCAAAACATGATCAGGTAGCGGAATACCTTTAATTTTTGCAACAATTATCTTTTCGGACATTGGAGGAACTGTGACATCTGTTTGTGCGATCAACTGACGTCTAGGATCAAAAGTAACATGACTATTTACAAAATCAATGACTGCTCCCTTTTTCTTCAAAAAGTCTACACCCAAAATAACATTTGGTTCAAGACCAGGTACTAAATAAAACTTTACATCTGCATTCTCCTTACCTACTGATAAATTAATATTTACTGTACCGACTATTTTAATCTTTTCATTACTAGCGGTCACTATTGACTCTTTATCTGACTTTTCTATCTTAACATCATAATTACTATCACTTAATCTATCAAGTATGTCAGGATTAGCTACACAAATTTCAGCACCTGTATCAAGTAATGCATATGTGTCACATAAACCATTGATATTGATCTTAACATAATTGTTTATCAAAGAAGCAGTAGTTAATGAAAAAATGTTACACTCACTTACATTAGGGCTTTCAGACGTCAATTGTTCCTCCTGCCTAACATGTTGCCCTTCACTGTTAGGCACGCTTAGTTTCCCCTACACTCTCGTGCAATATGTCCCTTTTTGTGGCACTTATAACACTCAATATCTCTCCGAATTTTCACATTGTTTGATCTTTCTTGAACATTAAAGTTTCTGCATTCTTTAGCGGAATGTCCCATTTTGTCACACAACTGGCACTTAATTTGTCCACTAATTCTGTTCACTGGAACGTTGGTTTTAATAGCTTCAACGGATTTCGCTAAGTCAGTAATTGCTCTCTGTTGCTCTTCTAACGCTTTGGTCACGGTTGACCCACTGTCAAATGTCGGAAAGGCAGCAAGCGATTCCTGCGCTAGCCTTGCTGATTGAATTGCTTCCCGCAAGTCTGTAGGGTTCTTCTGAATTACAAAAAGACGAATTGAAGCAGGCAAACCTCGTATAAAGGCAGTCACAGTTTCTCGCGCACTCTTTTGCAAACGTTGGCATCGTTTCTGAATATCCAGTATGTACAGTTCAAGTCCTTCACCCGGTTGCATAACTCTATCATACAACTGCTGCTCTAACATCCATGTTGGGTGAACTGTGGTAAAATGTTCCAAAAAAGTTTTGAAAAGTACTCCTGAATCAGTTTTCTTCATTTGTGGAATTGATTGAAACCACGATAACGCGTTTCCCTCTAGTTTCAATTGCAACGCACTAGTAATCTTCTCAGGATTCTTTGTCCAACCATTAAATCCTACCCATGCTTCAAACGTTTCGAGCCACTGTCTCGGATCTTCGTGAGGTAATCCACCAAAATTTTCAATGTGAATGTTAGTATGTCCATTTCCTTTTTTTGTTATTGGAATCCAATACATCTGTCATACGGTTTAATGTCAACAACAAATCGTCTATTGGAAACTCGTTAGCTTTTTCTTCTTCTTTTGACATCTCGTTTGCTTTAGTAATAGTCCTGTTCCTCAATTGTAAAGGCATTAGCAAAAAACGTCATTACAAATGAATTCCGGATTTCTCCACCAGATATTGCGTTCTGGTTTTTGTCTCATCTATATTTACAATAAATATTAAAGACGGGGAACTACCAGGTCCAGACCGCAATATGCAATGCAGATGCATTGTTCCGGGATCTGTCACTTATGGTCACATTTCGGTTATAATCTTATTAATCCAGTATATATTATTTGCAGATAAATATAATGCATTAAAGTTCCACTTTTAATTTGTGTTATTTCGTAGATGTTACAACTTGACAGAATAATACAGAACTGACGATATATAAGCACATGGTTGACTTCTACATGAACTGTTACACGTGGTCTGCGATCTCTCTCTCTCTTTCTCTAATTCCCACGGTACACATTTCCAGCTTCTAATGTCTTATCATAACATCTAACATATCTAAACATTACATCTATCATTCTAACTCCGGGTTCTAGCTATTACCAACTTTATACTAAAATACGATCGCCACAAAGAGGGCAGCTTTGCGTGAGGGGGATACTCCTTAATGAATCTGAATCTACATGAAAAGAAATAACAATACCAGTACAAAGTGGTACACAAACCCAGCTTAACCTCACCGGAAACTGTATTTTCATACTGCACATTCCGTGTCTTTGCTTACCACAGTGTTTTCTGTCCTTACCACATTCTATGTTTTAATTTTGTGATTCTATTCAAAAAGAATACACAAAGAAAGTAGCCGGTCAGCTTGTTACTTTAAAGTATTATTTTTATAAATATTAGATAGGACTCTTTAAACGAAACAATTTTAATCGTATCATTGCACAGATTTTTATCATATCCTGCGTGTAAATGGAGTAGATTTTTATTGTATCATTTTTTTCTCTGACTACCTCCATTTGAACGCAGTTTTCTCGATAATGACAGAATACAAAATTGTGATTGTGGTATCAAAAGTAAGACAAATGAATGATATATCACTCAAAATAAAATAAATCTTGAATTCAATACGATATTTAGAAGTATTTGCATTAAAAAGTTGAAAATATATATTTTTTTCCTGTTTCAACGTTAGATTAATCAAAATATGTCCTCAAATATGATAAAGAAAGCAAAAAGACTCTATTGTATTAAAACTTTGAAGTTAAATTATAGTTTTTTTCACTCAGAAAAACAGAGAAACAAAAGGAAAAAAAAAAAAGATATAATAACCTTGGTATTTCAAAGACTTTTATTGTTTATACCAATTTTGACCGTATCATGCAGATTTTTGCTTTAAATGATAAAACGCGGTTGTACGCGGTAGAACGTTATCACAGATTTTACTTTATAAAAATATGACTTAATTTCAACCATAAATATAAGTAGTAGTAAGATGAAATCATTAATACGAATAAATACAGTAAAAAGGACTCTAAGTGATAGTTACTAGAGACATGGACAGTGGAAGAGTGATTTTACCCTGGAACATGAAAGTCGAAGGAAGATATATTTTATGTTTTATTGACAGTGTAAATAAACTTTTATGCGTTCTCATATGATAGAAACAAGTGATCCATGTAAATAAACTTTTAAGCGTTTTAATATGTTATAATCAAGTTATACGTGTGTATATATATATGGCAAGGATGGGGTCAATTACATTGAAAAGTAATTATTTAAATTACAATTACTTTC
Source organism: Modiolus philippinarum (assembly GCA_002080025.1). Classification (NCBI taxonomy): domain Eukaryota; kingdom Metazoa; phylum Mollusca; class Bivalvia; order Mytilida; family Modiolidae; genus Modiolus; species Modiolus philippinarum. The sequence continues at coordinate 58,780 of MJUU01011126.1, forward strand.
CCAAAATGCTCAATTAAATTACAATTACAATTAAAAGGATTTTGGAATATAATTAATTGAATTACAATTACTTTGCAAATGTAATTAATTAAATTACAAATTACATTTGAAGCCAACATTTTGTTTTATTATTTATTTTCAAAAGTTATTTATCATTCAATCAAATGAAAAGGACTCTAAGAGCCACAAAGGAAAGCATTTCATACCTATTATTGCAAAATTTATTAACTACCAAAAACGTTGACCATTGTGATTACTGATAATCTTTATCTACATCAAATGTTCAAATGTATTGTTCTCTAGCCTAAACATATCAGACTCAAAAATTTATCGATTCTCTCAACTGTGGGGTGGTTATTAACTGACTGGCAAATTAACTAAGAACTCAATCCAATTCAAATTTGCAATTCCAGTGATTGCAAATCTTGTGCCGCCATTTTTTAGAGGTACAAAGTAGTGTGAATAACCAAAATGTGCGGAATCGCATGGGACTTAACAAAATCATAATTGTAATTCGATATCTTAGCATGATTTTACACTATGGCAATTCAAAAAACATGGGAATTTCAAAATCCCATGGGAAAATGCAATTTCCCATGGGATTTCACGATTTCCCATGGGATTTTGAAATATTCCCATGGGACTTTTATTATTCCCATGGGATTATTATTTCCCATGGGATTTCTTTAATTTCCCAGGGGATTATTTTTCTCCCATGGGAATATTTCAAAATCCCATGGGAATTAGTATTATCCCATGGGAAAATGCATTTTCCCATGGGATTATGGAATTCCCATGTTTTTTAAATTGTAATTGTGTTAACACATCAGCTTACTAATATGATTTTCGTAGGTCCCATGAAAATCCGCACAATTTGGTTATTAACACTAAACGGTGGCTCTCAAAAATGGCGGCACCAGATTTGCAATCATTGGAATTGCAAATTTAAATTGGAATGAGTTTAAGTAATATTTGGAGTTATTTTGAATTCCCTCAATTTGCAGGCAGCTGGCATGTATCTAACTTTCATGTATAACTATTACCTGAAATATTGCTCATTGGACGTTAAGCTCTAACTAATCAATCAATCAATTGAATGTGCGAGTAAAATATTTATGAAAGCTCAGCAGACAGTTTAATCACACCAACAGAACATTCATTTAATTAGAAAGGTGTCGCCCTGGTTTGCCCACTTTCAATTATAGGCAAAAATAAACAAAGTGGACTGTGTTGTTTTAACAATTAAAGATTGTTTCTAACTTGTATTTAATATTTACCTGTATATCAAAATGACATGTTAACAAGGATAAAATAAATTGAAATTTGATATAATTTTCATGTCAAAATTTTTTTTATATTTTGAGTATAATAACATTTTACAAAATAATACTGTTTCATTGGTACATTGATGACAGGTAATAAATAGTTTATATAAAATAATGTTAAAATCATTAAAATTTTAGACTTTGTACATGTATTTAAAAGACCAAACTGCCTTTTCAGTTCTACCGTTGATTTTTTTCTCAAATTTTGTGACAAAGTAGTTTGTGACTTGGAAGAAAAATTTCGGCGAAAAAAATGGGGGGTCACCGACTTAATTTTGTAGCTATGGTAACTCGAAGTTGGCATTGTTTCCAGAATTATCTTTTTCGTTCACACTTTCTTTAAATGAATGCTATTTCTTTATTTTGAAACTTAGAATCAAAATTCTTTTTTCTAGTATAAATATAAATCGATACATGTCCAACTAAAATTAAAAACTAATATTTGTGGGGTGTTAAGAAATAACAATTTTCTGATTCCCGCCAAAAATTATTTGCAAAATCAAAATAAAATTATCCGTACAACAAAAAATTGACCGTTGATTTTTCAACGATAATTAGCTCATAACTAAATATACCCATACTCTTTACATTGATATGAAAAAAATCA
>MJUU01011126.1:69166-85716 GCA_002080025.1 Modiolus philippinarum
TGAACTTAAAATGCTGGATGAAGAGCAGATTCAGAAGGAAAAACTTTATAGACTTGAGTATGAACAAAAGCAAGTTTTAGAAGCCCATCAGAATGAACTCAAAAAACTTCAAACCCGCAGAGAGTTAGAAATTGCACATGCTCGGCTAAATGCATATTCTCAGATGAACGATATGGTAAGGAACTACAATGAAACCACTGAGATCGAAAACAATTGGGACTCAAAACAAGAATCAATCGTAAAACAGGAACCAGAAAACTTTGTTACTAGCTTTAATCTGAATAAACCTCGGGGAATCTCTTTCAAGAGTGAAGTGCCGAAATCTGAAGTGAAATCTCGTCTGGATCCCCCAAGTTTCCAAAATGTGCCGCCTAGCAATGCTGCATTGTCATACTTTAATTCTCAACCTTCGCATAATCACCAGGACAACTTTACAGACTTTAACTCAAATACAATCGCCAAAGCTTTTGCAGACTCAATAAATCTAAATCGTCTGCCAGTACCGGAACCGACAATATTCACTGGAGACCCTTTACAATATGTGGAGTGGAAAACTTCATTCAAAATGTTGATTGAACGTCGGGGAATTGCAGCGTCTGAGAAAATATTTTATCTTAAGAAGTACTTAGGTGGTGCGGCAAGGAAGTCTGTCGAGGGCTTTTTCTACAATAACAGTGAGACGGCGTATGAAAGTGCAAGGAAGGTGCTGGACGAAAGATACGGGCACCCATTTATTATGCAAAAGGCATTTAGGGATAAGCTCGACAGATGGCCAAAGATCGCATCGAAAGACCCAATCGCACTTAGAGATTTTGCTGACTTTCTTCAAGCATGCTTGGATGCTTTACCACATGTTCCTAGTCTGAACATTTTGAACGATTGTACAGAAAATCAAAAATTACTTGGTAAGCTTCCCGACTGGACATCGAATCGCTGGAATAGAGAAGTGAGTCATGCACTTGAAACAACATCAGCATATCCGACCTTTTCACAGTTCGTAGCATTTGTTGTCAAAGAAGCCAAAATTGCTTGTAATCCGATATCTTCTCATTATGCACTTCACGATGATCGTAAGATATCCAAGGAGCTAAAACACAATAAGCCAGTCGTCAAGTCACTTGCAACAAATGTTCAACGATCAGGAGATCCCTCTTCAAGAAACATAAGCGAAAATAGAATATTAAAGTGCCTTCATTGTGACATTAAGGGTCATTCAATTTCAAAATGCAGATCATTTAATGCTTTGACAATTGATAAGAAACGTAGCATAATAAAGGAAAAACGACTTTGTTTTGGATGCTTAAAGGGTGGACATTTGAATAGTGAATGCAAAAATAAACTGACTTGCAATACATGCAATGGTCGTCACCCAACATGCATGCACGAGCATCGTCCAGCAGGGTTTCAAAGGCATACAACGAACAACGACGAAAAACCTAGTTCAATTAAGGAAACGTCAACGTTAAGTATGAATGAAAATGCAGAACAAGTTTCCTCATGTAAGGTGAGTAGAAACACATCTAAGAATGTAAGTTGTACATCAATGATAGTTCCAGTTTGGGTTTCAACCGATAACAACACACCTTGTGAAATTTTAACGTACGCCTTACTTGACACTCAGAGTGATACAACTTTCATTCACGAAGATACTGCAGCTGCCTTAAATGCCAAGACTCATCCAGTAAAATTGAGCTTATCAACAATGACATCGCAACAGACAATTATCGACAGTAGGCGAGTATCAGGTCTGAAAGTCCGTGGGTTCTCCTCATCAGAAACATTGAGTATAAACACTGCATACACACGGGAATTCATCCCAGTAGAGCGTTCACATATTCCAACAAACAAAACTGCGAAACAATGGCATCATCTGAAGGATATAGCACATGAAATTCCTCCATTGCAGTCATGTGATATAGGACTTCTTTTAGGTTACAACTGCCCAGCTANGTCCATGTTTGTCAATGTATAACAAATAGTCAAGGTATGAAGCAGAATCGGGTGTTTCGGTTGTCTCTTTAATTTCAAGTTCATTGGGGTAGATACGATGTAAATATTCTTTAAATCTTAGATTATTAAGAGAAAGTACATCGTCTATATATCTGAAGCTGAAATTAAAAGTCTGGGCTAGTTGTTTTTGTCACTGTTGTATCAGCCCTTGTAAAAAACTTTGCTTCATACGAAAAAAGGAAAAGGTCAGCTAAAAGTGGCGCACAATTTGTTCCCATAGGAATCCCTGTTGTCTGTTGAAAAACAAAAGTGATTGGATGCAGATTGCCCAAACTGTCTTTAATGTTGTCTGTTCCAGCTCTCACTTTCTTGACTCCAGAAAATATTTAACTTGTCAGTTGGTCACCACCTGTTAACAGGGTACAGCAAAAATTTAATTCAGTTGAAAAAGGTGTTCAACAGCAGATTAAGCAATATTGGCAAGGTAGAATAATAACACCTTTTCAAAAAGCTGAGTCTATTGATAGAACTTTTATCATACATGCTACATGTGAAGTGCTAAAATTGCATCCTCCGTTCCCATTGGGTGAATTCATCTATTGAATATTACTTTCCCAGATCCACAAATACCTGGAAAACATAAACAAATCAAAATCTTCAGATTGCATTTTTAACCTTTTATATTTTCCCCAAAACAGCCTTTTCCTTATGTTAGAATTGTCCAGCCTTAGAGGGGAAGTGGAAATACTTACCTATGTGAAAACAATCATGTTAGCTTTATTGTTAAGATCCTGGACAACATTTTCATAATAGTCCAGGATTTTTACTACATCTTCATGTTCATTTAATGGCAATGTCTCCAATGGAATAACAGTTGTTTTCTCTGAAAGAAAGTTTTCATTCATTTAAAAACTCAGTGTAAATATTTGTATTGCGTCAAAGACAGAGGAACTAAATCACAATTTCTTACTTCTGTTATTAAAGCAGATTTAGATAACCCTGTATCAGATTTTAAACTTTATTATTTTAGGTCAATCTATGGTATTTTATATGCCAATAGTATATTTTTCATGTCAATGAAACGTTTTTAACTTTTGGGTAAAAAAAAGTTTTTGTTTTTCAGACAATACATTACAAATTGTGGCAAAAGTAATGCAAAGTACAAAAAGTAAATAATTTCTCCCAACACTTCATCTCAGATTAAATGTAACATTTGTTGACTTCCAACAAAAAAATCCTCTCTTTATAGCTTTATTAACTTTTATTCTTTAAAAAATCCTCTCTTTAGAGCATTATTAACTTTTATTCCTAATATTAACCATATAATATCTGATTTTTGCAAAGTTTTGTTGAACTAAGGAGTATCTCCCTCATACAAAGCTCTGTCATTAGCTGATTTTGGCTTTCTATTGAGATCATTGGTAATTTGTTCTCTATCAGTTTTGAAACATCTTTGGTTTTATGGCCTTCCAAATGTCTAAATTTTATCTTCACTGAAGAGACATAAGTTGTCGAAATGCGAATATGCAGATTCAAAATTTACAGAAACCTTGGTATTTAGTTATTTATTAACTCATTTCAAAATACATCTACCTGTTAATAACTTAGAATGATCTCCTTTATTAATTTGAGGCTCAGACTTGGAACAAATCTACTGATAACCTTCCCAATCATTTGAACATATACATCCTTCATCTCAGTACTTTCATCATTTGTCATCATAAAATGTACTGGCTGCAGGTCTTGCCAAACTCTCTGAGGGTATGACAGTCCAACTCATCAAGGAAGTTGAAATTGTTTATCTAAATTATTTCAGTGCAGAATTTATCAACTGTAGAATTTCTGATATCTGTGACTCCCAAAGAAAACTTTTCAGCATAAGTTATGAGCTTTCTTATTTATTTCTATTAGGGGGTTTTACCGTGGAATATCTTATTACCTGGTGTATTTTTCAACAATTATTTGATTATCATACACCCTTTTTTTAATTCATTGCCATATTTTGTAAAAATTCAATAAAATTACCCAATTTTCAAATTGTGGGGCTAAAGGATAATAGTATAAGCAAATCATAAGTACTCTTTAAACATTGGAAAATATTGACAGATTTATTTCAGTTTTAAGAATGTTTCTATTAAAATTACTTAATATATTACTGAATTTGAGTAGATTTCTATATTTAAGAAATTTGATATTAAAGATAGCTTTATATCTTGAAATTATTTTGATATCTTGTCTCCTGTTATACATTTAACTCATATCCATACTATACTTAAGATTACATCACATCATATGTATTGTATTGTGTTTTATAATAAGAGTGAATAATTAGTTACTGTTACTGTTATAAATTCTGTTCATTTCCAGGCATATTCATCCAGTAAAGATAGTTAAAATTTAGAAACTTGATTGTGAGGCTAGGCTTTTTTGAAATTTTCAAAATTTAACCATTGAGAGTTCATTAAATATAATCTTAATCCGGATAAAAGGTGGTATTATTTTTTCCTTTTGATAAATTGCAAAAGCCAAGAAATGTATTCCAAATATATTTCTGGGAAATAGCACTTGTCGGCTTTATCAAACATATCGGATATGACAATTTATTCAATCAGTTAGAATCAATTAAAAACTTCATATATATCATTGATACAGATTAATATTATTTTCTGGTAGATTAAAGTACAAATCTATACATAACTACAGTTACCAATAGTGAACTTGCCATGCATGATGCATGTGGTTTGTCTTTCCGTCATCATAATGGTGTTGTTCTTTAATACTAGTCTTGAAGTTAACATTATCTCCAACTGTTCTCATACATTTTTAGCATCAACTGCTGCTACATTAAATGTTCCACCCATGAGCTCTAATACATACAGGGATTTCTGGTAACTCAAGGAGACTCCTATTACTTGTAGACGATCATACACCTATTATTAAAAGAAATTTAACATTTTAGTAACAATTATTCAAGGAACATACATGTATGCCATTTATATTTTTCAGGTAATTAATTAATATTCTATAAACATGTATATACAATAATGGCAGTTATTATTATAGAGAAAATAATTATTGCTGCTATAGAGCAACAGGCTATGATACACATAATTATGACTTCAAGTCCTCTATAACTGCCATTATTGTTTTTTTCTTTCTTTTTTAATTTAAAGAAAAATCAAAATTCTTCAAGAAATGTCAGTACTCAGTTACCTCCAGTGTTAAACTTTGATTTAAAGAACAATCACACAATCCGTTGTATCTGTAAAGACCAGCAGCAATTTTCACAAAAAATCTTGCTATAAAAATTAGTCGTAATACTTACGATTAAAATTTATCTTGAGATTTGTTGTGAAACGGCTGCTGCTGTTTTTTAATGGACAGTGTATTAATTGAACAAGGTAGATATCGAGGTATACTATGTCATGATAGAATATTTGTCCCAGATGTTTATCATGTGAGGTGGAAGATGAAATCCATTTTTTTTCACATGTGCTTCACATTCTAAGGATGTTAATTAACTATACATGTATAACCTAATTCTCAAATCTTGTAAAACTTTCACGTTTTGTTTGATCTAAACAAACTAATTTGGTTAATATGTTGCGAAGATGTGTACATATTATCATGCATAGGAAGCTTTGTTTTTGTATATAGTGGTCAGCCACTTTTTTTTTCTTTTTTAAAAAGGGTCAAATTTGGTATTTTCATGTATTTGACTAGAAAATTTATTTGTTATCACATTTTGATGAGTTCCTTTATTTGGGCTTCTGGGAAAACTCAAAAACTCAAAACCGGTTCTGTTCAACTTTGATTTTATATGCAGAGTAAAAAATACATGTATGCTGTATGTGTGCATCAGATGAATGAATGAATTCTTATATTTTATACACATGCATTTTAGCATAAATGTTAATTAATACTGTACTTACAAACAAGTGACATTTAGATTGCATGGTTGCTTAACATCCAGTCAGCAACAGTTCAGCTATAGCCAGACAAGAACAAGTTAGCAAGGCAAAGAACTACATGACTAAATATATGTCTTCTTGTATAAAACTATGTCTTCTTATAACATTTTAGTTTCTTGATATTTGGGTTATTGGATGTGGTTTGTTTCCATTGATTTATCCACTCTTTTACCCTTTTGGGGCCATTTAGGGCTTGCTTTATGGTGTGAGGTTCCTCACTGTGTTGAAGACCGTACGGTGACCCCTAGATGCTTTGTTTTGGGTCGTTTTAACCTGGATATGGGATGTTGTCTCCTTGACATTTACCCCATTTCCTTTCTTTTTCATAAGTAATAATTAGAGCAGATATGTCTCTGTTTACAGTGCTGCTTGGCCTCATCGTCTGTAGACACTTTTTATGTCAATAACTTTAAATTGATAAATCTTTCTAAAATATTGACACAATGTTCCTTGGCAAAAAGGCAAACTGGGATTGCTTTTATGTATAGCGGCAAGCCCCCCATTTTTTTTTAAAAATCTTTCATTTATTGGACTGTAGTATGTAGAATATAGTAATCTAATTAAAATTAGGTCTACAAATTGTTCCTTACACTCACTGCATGGTAGATCTTCAACATCCCATCCTACTTTCTGTTCTAATGACCTTTTCGAAATCCCCGGGTTTTAAGTCCATTGTTGCCAAAATTCTGGAAGCCGCAATCTAATTGGTTAATTTTAAAGGTCATCAGAATAGAAAGTAGAATGGGATGTTGTTACAATTTATAGACCTAATTTTAATTCATGGGTTGCGCATCGTTTCCATTCCGGATTTGACTCGTCATTTCGACGAGGTCATTTGGGGTCATCCGGAGGAAAAATGACGTAATCCAACGTTGGGGCAAGGGACAGATATTTTCTACCAACGAAATCCTACGTTGTTATTCAACATATGGGTAAAAAGTCGTTTTCAACTGACAAAGAAATCAACGAGGAACATTTCCAACCCACAAAAAACGAAACTTGAATGGAAATGAAGAAATTACTATATTTGTCTTATCAGCGCGCAGCGTCTTGGAACCAGTTTTAATTGTACAGATTACTCCTCGTTTGGCTAAAATAAGAGCGATCCCGCAAATGCGCAAACCATGTATTAGATTGTGCCATTATTTTTGAAAGGTGCAATCTTAATATTTTCATTTTAGCAATATGTATTACCTAGTTTATAGGATGAACCCCTGCCCATTTTTTTGTTTTAATTTTGGTCTGAAATGGGTTGTAATGGTAGGTGGAGCTATCAGTTGCCATGGAAACCAGACCAAAAAAACTGACATTTTAGAAAAAAGTAATCTGCTCATATATTTTCGATTTCAGCAATATGCATAAACCAGATTATAAGGGGAATCCCTGCTCAATTTTTTGAAAGGGGCTCATAATGTTTTTAAATTCAGCAATTTGTATTTCCTAGATTATAACGGGAACACCTGTCAAATTCGTTTTCTAGAATGGGAATCTGGTATAGGTTGTAATGGAAGGAACTTTCAGTTACCATGGACAACAAACAAGAAAACTGAAATTTTAGACATAGAAGTATTATATAAATTTTAGGTTTTGTTTTCATAAATTAGTTAATATAGAGAACCCCTGCCCAAACAGTTTTTGACAAATGTTTTGATTTCAGCAGTATATTTACCTAGATTAAAAGGGGAAAAGATCTTCTACAAACTACTAGTCCAGTAAGAACCAAAATAAGCCACAATGGTCCTTAGATTGTCCCTAACAAAAAAGGTATCCTGCAGATCAGTACCTCATTCAAGATGGCCGCCAGTGGGGACATAATTTATAATATGAGCAGGCACAACCTGAAGCTGTGAACGGAACTGACTACATCGGCACATTAATTATTGAAGCAAAAAGAGGGAAAGGAAGAATATAATTTTCTAAAATCAAAAATGATAAAGAGGGTACCAATACAAAAAAAATGAATAAGAACGTCACAAAACTAAAACACTAGCAACACTTGCAGTAAGAACCGTACCCCTCCCCCCGCAAATAACGGAGGTATCCTCATTAGAAGCTCTAAACGCATATAGGCATGATTTGCTTCAGATGTTGGTTCAGCCGTACTGTGAATGAAGTCCAGTGTTGTCATAGTTTTGGGTAATAGAGAGGGCTCTTACAGCTCTCTAAGAGCCTGGAGCCTTGAATGTACTGCAGTTTGAACCCAGAGCCCTAGTGTTGGAGCCTGGAGCCCTAGTGATGGAGTCCGGAGCACTTGTGTTGGAGACTGTAGCCTCAAGTACAAAAAAGCTGGACTCGGAGCTCGAGTTACTCCACAAATAGACGATGACGATGTGTTTGTTTATAAACGCTGGATCTGCTTAAAAATGTCCACTCCCGTTGGTAAAATAAAAACTTTTTAACGATAATAAATCATAGTTAGGGCCGACAAAAAGATTTTAAGACATTTGTATAAGTGGTTTCTCTTCTTCTTCCCGTCGAGGTCAGGCCACCATTGTGGACTTTCGTAATGGTGCATATATTGCAAGGATCGAGGAATTGTGTACAGTTAAAGTACAGAAATATGTACCGGTAAAGTGAAGAAATATTACATGTTCGGTTAAAACTGATAATCAGTCGATCTAGTGTCTTATGTTGGTGGACTGAATCTGGGACTTGAAGCAGTCTAGTGATCTTTGACTGTTTATGATGTTGATTAGATCAACGTATGCCATCAGGGAAGAAGGACTTCTGGTAGAAGTGAATAAAATTTTGCATATAGAACCATAAAAGTGATGTTGCTACCTCTCGATGAGATGGTTGGTACCAGGATCTGAGATAGTATGTCAACAACTGGTTCACCACACAATACATCATGCATGGTCTAATTTGTGTTCAGAGAAGAATTCCTTTGAATGTGTTTTCAAAATGGGTCTAATGTTAATCGCTGTCATATTGAATGGAGTACGGAATGCTTACAATTTTGAAAAAAGAATAGCCCAAGGGCTTTTATGACCAAGTTTGCCTACAATTGGCAAATTGCAAGTGGTTTCATATAGAGGAGTAGATTTTTAAATGAAAAGTTTTAGACAGACGAACGAATGGACGCCAAGTGACGACAATAACACGCCCAGGATATAGCTAGGTGAGCAAAAAATCGGGAAGTTCACTTTTGGAAAGTAGAAATTATCACCCTTGTCGTAATGTTTTGTTTTCAGATATTCAGAGTTTTTAATATAGATGTACACTGTATAAGTCACAATGCTGAAAATTGTTGATGAGTAGCCGTCTCTATATACATAATGAAAGTTAAATTGAGGAGTGTTCAATAAAAGAATATATCCTTAGAGCTCAACCCTGAACAACTGGAAAATTAATGACCGGGTACACCGTACACCAAGGGAGCGACCATTTGATTTTAAAAAGGGGGGTTTGAAAAAAAATCCAGGATAAGAAATTTGGTTAAAAAAATTATCAGGACAGGAGGAAGCGAAAAAAAAGTAACCAGTATGACATATATGAAACAAAATTTCTGGCTTGGGCCGACAAAATGCTATGATTGCATCCAGTGAGAAAAAAAAATTGTCAGGCTCAAAGATTGCGTTGAAAAAATATCCAGGATAAGATGTTTCTCCCCCCCCCCACGAAAATAAAAAGGTTGCACCCTAACACCTCTGAACGTGTTGTTCTTTGTATGAATTGCTATCAGTCTTGTAGACCTGCAAAGTATATTGTGAGCCCCTGTCTTTGTAGCTCCGCAAAACTACTGAATCCAGGCAAAATTCAACCTTTTACATAATAATCTTGTGTTAATAAATGTGTATTGATTCTAAAAATCATTACTTTTCTGGTGCTACTATTCGGGGTGGGTGGAGGGCGTCTAATCCCGGAATCCCGATTTATTATTCTTTAAATCCCGACGCCTCAAACTTAAAAAGGAACTTAAAAATGACGAAATCACTATTCTTGGTACATTTATTTCCTGAAATCCGGGGCTTATTTTATAGAAATCCCGAATTCCCGAGCTTGAAACTTCCAATCCCGACTTCCCGAAAAAGCTTTGCCCCTTTAACTAATTATTTCCAGCACTTATCTTATTAGCTGTAAATTATATTTTGTGTATGTCGTAATAAGTATAATTGTATCTTGTACATGTATTTAAGGAGGAGGCTTATAAAAATACTTTACATGCTAATTATTCTGCTTACAAAAAATATAAATGCTTAAATTATATATATAAAGGACTGAAGGGAAACGAAAGGGTGACGAAGTCCTGTTATCCTCTTATGTATTAATAATTTGTTAGATATCATCAATTAAAACTTGCAGTATTGCGATGGCAACCTTCTCTGTTTGGATACTGAAGTCGGATACGAGGGAAGGGGAGAGAGGCGGCTCTTTTTCGGGGTGCCGGAATTAGAAGTTTTTAAGCTTGGGATTTGAAGATTCTTATGATTTCAGCCCGGGATTTTGGGGAAAAATTACAGGAATCGGGATTTCACCAGTTCTTACGTTCCTTTGTAGTTCGGAATTTCGGAATTTAGAAAAAATAAAGTCGGGATACCGGGATGTTACGCCTCCGGTCCTTCTCACGGATATTCTGCTCACAATGAGACGATGGACGATAGACGTGATATGACCCTTTACACACAAATTTCATACCTATATTTGAAGTATTGTATAACTGCTTAAATTTGGTCTTCTGATTAAGACAAACTTCAACACCCGCAACGTTTTGCAACGATAAATAATCGTCCTTTCAAGGTTCCGGTTGTGCTCCTATAACAGTTGGATAAAAATAGCGAAAAAAATACAGCCACTCCAACCTTGTCTTGCAAAATTAATTTGTTTAACATTTCATATCTTTTTGCCGTTTTAGATAAAACAATCAACCATATATTTATACGGGCAAGGTTTAATATTGGTTTTACATCTTCTCCTTTATGACGTCATAATTAACTGACAAGTGTAAAACGTCATATGTTGTCAACTTTGCCGCGAAGAGGCTCCCTTTTTCCTGACGTCATCTACATTAAGTATTTCCTTTAGGATGGTCACTCCTCAAGTTTATTATATCAAGGATTTAAAATTATTATTTTTATTTATTAGAATATGGATCATACATCATTTTAAGCAAAAAATATTGATATGTCAGTGTGGTCGTTATTGAGATTTTTACGCTTGAAATTTTGGCGGGAAACTGAACTTCTCTAGACTTTTCATTCACTTTGCACTAAAGTAATCAAAGTTTGAAATGCGATGAAGATGTATCAAGAATTTCATCAAATTTTGTCAGAATTCTATTGAAGATGTATATATATATATATATAATATCATAATTTGTAAAGAAAATTGGGGGTCAGTATGCAAAATTTTCTAATGCATCATAATGGATAAAATAAGAGAATTCCGAAAGTCAAAGACAGTTTCAAAAACCTGAGGAGTTTTTTTGACTGAAAACAGTTTTTCAAACTTTAAAAGCTTGCTTCAGTCCTGGAATGGTTCTGATTGTCGCTGCTCAGCATGTCGTTACATTTTATTTTGCTGTTTTTTTCTGCTCTGCTTCAACTGCATTTTGGTTTTCTCCTGCATTTTTTAAATTAAAATTAGTCAATAATAAATTAATTAGAAAGTTATATAATTCTTACTCCTTTAACAAATTTTTATTATTTTAGTGCTATAACTAAATGACTAAATATAATTGAAATTATTTCAAATTATTGTTTGTATTTATTAATTTTTAACGCTAAAATTTTTATTGTATTTTATTTTAAACCAAACAGTGCTAAATTTGCTTTGCTGCTTGCTTCGATTTGTAAGATGTATTAATTTATTGCATGTATTGTTATTTCTATTTATGCTGTTTTTATCTTAATTTATATGTTTTTATATTCGGTAAAAAGCTCTCTAGAGCTTGTGTTTGTATGTTTGTATCTGCGCCGAATCAAAATAAAATTTTCTTATCTTATGAGCAGTGACCATCCTTAAGGGCATATCCAACAGTTTCAGGAGAGATAATAGCAAACACAAAAGATGGCAATGTTTTCCCGGTATATGACATATTTTATGAAAGGATATGACGTTGATAAATGTAACGTCACAAAGTAATTCCCATTGTTTCCGAGGGCAAGGTAATTTGTACCTTTAAGTTTGGCGGACTTTATGGCAGTTGCCGATGGGAGATTTGTTAAACGTTGCATATTTTAATGATTAACTCTGAAACAAACTCGGTGACCTATGTGGTTTTTGAGATTTTTGAGTAGCATATTGTTAGAAGTACATGATATCAAAATTTCACAAAATCGACAATATGAAAAGTCTGTAAAATATTGTAAACTTGAATTTGTAATGGGGACATTTTATGCCACTTTTACCGTTACAAGGGGAATATATTCATTGATTTAGAGGAAAAGAACATACGTTCCCATATAAATTATTCTTTCTGTAAATCTTTAAAACCTTTACTCTGTTTCCCTGTCGATTAGTTTGAAAATATTTCAACCATTGTTTTTCAAGCTAAAACTTGATTTTTCTTAAAAAAACGCAAAAATAACCAATTTTTAACCTCGATTCCCATGGAAACAAGATCGGTGGCCCATTGTTTTCTTGTCATTTTTGGAATTTTTAATTGCTCTCTGTACCTATGTTTATCTATGGTTTTTAGAGAATAAAGAATCTTGAATCTTGAATCTTGGAATCCTCGGTACTTGTTTCACAATATTTCTAAAAATTGTTAAAATGACCATTTAACAAGAAACTGTTTAATTAAGCCCCAGTCACACTGTCACGTTTTAACCCCTTCGTTTCGCTACGTTTTCAAAACGTAGCGAAACGGCAATATACGTAGCAAACCGTAGCAAAACGTAGACCAAATGTAGCAATGCGTAGCAATACGTGTATAAAAACGTAGCCAGCTACGTTTGTATTGGTCTGCACAATACAAACGTAGCCAAAAATTAAAACGTAGCACAAACGTAGGGAAACATAGCACAAACGTGGGGAAACGTAGAAAAACGTGGTAGAAACGTAGCTGTTACGTAGCAAAACGTAGGTAATTAGAATCTATACGTTTCGCTACGTACTTGCTACGTTTCGATACGTATCTAATACGTTTCTGTACGTTTTTCTACGCTTAGTCGCGTTTTATTCTACGCATTACTAGGTTTCAGTACGCTTTAATACGTTTCGTTTACGTTTAAATATGCATCGCTACGTTCTACTAAATTATATTTCCAAGTATTTCGCGCAAAATATGAGATGTTGGAATTTTTACTTAATTTTGAGATATTTTTTATGAGCTGAAGATAAGTTCACAAATTAACAGAGTAAGTCAACGTTATAGATCATTATATTTACCAGGTTTTCGAAAATCGATTAAAATTTTATACAATCATTCGTACAATAGAACAAAATAATTAAATATACCTTTGTGTAAGTTTCTATTTGCACGATGAATAATCAGTGTGGACTCTTTGCAAATTCTTGAACTTTTTTCACAGATCTTACAACGTACTAATACGTAACATAAACGTATCAAAACGTACATCAAACGTAAAACAACAATTTAATCCCACTTACAGTTTGAGAAAAAAATGTGACGAAAAATTCCATATATTGTACAACAATGAAAACAATGACGTCTCGGCAAACAGGAAGTGCTTACGGGGTAACCTTGAAATCAGGATAGACGATAGATTGGACCATAAGGAAGCTCTGTGCAAAACAACAATTGAATCCCTCTTACAGTTTCAGCAAAAAGTATGACGAAAAATTCCATATGCTGTACAGCAATAAAAAAACCATAAAGTCTCGGCAAACAGGAAGTACTTATGTGGTAACCTTGAAACCTGTATATACGCATCAGATCATCATGAGAAAGCTTTTATCGTGTATTCCGATTTCAAGGTTAAGTCATAAGCACTTCCTGTTTGCCGAGACATCATTGTTTCTCATTGTTGTACAATATATGGAATTTGGAATTTTTGGTCACAATTTTTTCTGAAACTGTAAAAGGGATTCAATTGTTGTTTTGCACACAGCTTCCTTATGGTCCAATCTATCGTGTATTCGGATGTCAAGGTAAAGTCATAAGCACTTCCTGTTTGCCGAGACATTGTTGTTATTCATTATGTCATTGTGTTTATACTTGTATTGTGTCCTTACCTGTATTGTGTCCCTATACAATTAAATTTGCACTTGCCACATTGATTCAGGGTTAAATGAGCGGGGGTATATCAAGCTGCCATTGGGTGCCAGCTCTTGTTTATTTATGAAAACATGTATTATCTCCATATTCATACCTGTATAAATCATTCAATATCGATAATTGGTTCTACCTGAATGCGCCCATTACGCAAAAACGATAAAAGGATTAGTGGCACGTGCGTACAAAAAATCAAATAACTCAGGATTTAATAAAGATACATTTATAAAAACCTAGAATCTTGTGTTTAAAAACAAAAGCTTTCATATGCCACCTCCTTTGTGCAAATAGGACTACTCTTTCAAGTCCTTAGTGCACTTTTATGGTTCTTAGTGCACTAAGGAGGTCCTTTGCGGTATTTCTACGGACCCATCTAAAAAAGAACAGTTTTATGAACTGTGTTCAAGATGAACAACACTTGCCGGATCTTGCCGTGTTGGGTTGATAACCCGAACTGTTTATTTGTATTTAAATGTCGAATCCGAAGGGCGGACCAAATAATTTTTTTTTTGAAAAAGGTCTTTACTTTTAAAATTCCGGGTTCAACCGAATGATTTCACTAACAACAAAACCCAACTTACGAGTTGTTTGAATGAAAGCCCTTAGCCATCCCTGTCCCGCAAATTCTACAAATACACATGACTCGGTATATAATAACCATTATTGCTTGTTACACTGGGAGAGTACAAGAATATCCAAGAAAGAAGTGATAATCACAGTGGAAACCGATTAGAATTATATGGGACAAATATATTACTAGTAATAACGGTTAGTCCCAGCATTTATCAAACTTCTGTCAAAACTGACAATGGAAAATATTGTCCGTTGGGTCTATACAAAGATTTAAAATGCAGATGCAGACCTCACGGATGAAATTTCTTTCTGACCAAAAAAATCAGAGAAAAATAACAGTAGGTAAAAGATATCTACTCTCCCATTCGGTGTCAAAGGGGACGACCATTTGATTTTGAAGTGGAAGGGGCTGACAAATTTTGTCAAGTAAAAATTTTTGGGTCAGAAAATTTATTAATCGCAAGATTATTAATTTTGCTTTTAACCATCATGCATGTGGTCTGTATATGTCATGTGAATTTTCAGTGACCATATTATTTATTTATTTTCAGCAAGGACGTATATTTAGATGTCCTTGCAGATTTCAGGGAAGTCAAGTTATAATTCAAGCCAGACTATTTTTTAACAAAAAATGCTTCCTCCTCCCTGTCGAATCAAATGGTCGTCTCCTAAGTTTTATACGAACTATTAATCGGCATTAACGACTGTTTATCAGTAATTCAGTAATTCAGGTCTGTGGAGAAAAGAGCTAGGTTTTCAAGAGCCTGTATCGCTCACCTGGACCATGGCCGATATTGAGAAATGAATGGCATTTCCAGAGTTTATTTTGGGATGCAGACATGCCATTTTCATATGTTAAATGGGCTACCAAAGGACCTTTTTTTAATCTAATTTGGTTCCAATTGGTTTCAGAGACCTAATTCTTTTATATTATCTAATATGCGAGCGGAGCACGCACTTATGGTATCGTGTATAGAAATAAGAAAACATGAAAATTGCAGCAGAGCTGCGAGAGGGGGTTAATTTGAGAATGTGAAACTTGAAGTACTTAAATGAATTTACAAAGCAATGGAAATATTTATATTTGAGCCCCCCTCCCCATTGTTTTCACATCATATCAAAAAATATTTTATTGATAATAGCGAATTGTGAGATCAGACTTGACAGGTGTGGTATAGTCAAGTTCCCTAAATACAGTCTCCAATTCACAGAAAATATTCAAATTCACATCTTGTCTGATTATATTATAATTTACAATCCGGACATATACATTTCACCAGTTTATGCTATCTCTGAATGCTTTGCAATCTCAACAGTACTTCTGTTGTTGTCGGCCGTTGAAGTGTACATATTTCCGGTGTAGCAGACGCTTAGTTGTTTTCGTTGAAGATTGACGATTTTCATAGTATACCTAATGATTTTCTTAAATTTGGGGTGACATATAAATGAGTCGATCGCTTGTAGATTTATTTACAGCCATTTCCAATATAGAAGTAATACCAAGCGTATAGTAACTTGAATTTATATTTAATGGAGGCCTTCCAATGTTAACGTGGAGATACCACTTTTGAAGGATTCAGTGTTAGATGGCAGCTGGTAAACTGCTACAGACTGAAATAGCATACATGTATAAAACTTGGCCGGAAACAAGGGGCTCTCAAGCCATTGACGAATCTTTTTTTGAAGTGGCGAATTGTTTAAGCCTGCAATTCGTCACTTGAAATTTCAAAAATCGCCAAATATTAAAGTATTATGTCCATAATCTTTGTCACTGTAATCTAATTGTCCAAACTGACACTTTAATTACACCTGTAATGCTAATTAAAGGATTAGTTCAGTTGTAAACAAACACCGTCGGTGATTTGTTTACCTGTGTT
>MJUU01011127.1:4963-35489 GCA_002080025.1 Modiolus philippinarum
GAGAATCCACGATAAACCGGCAATTCGAAAACGTTTCCCGCCGAAACATGACGTCTGAGGATTATGACGTTCAAATTTTTGTTTGAAACGTCATATATCTTTGTTAAAAATGTAACTTCCGGGTATAGTTTTTGGTCCCGGAAGTTCCAAAATTGTACGAGACTTACAGGCCCTATGAAAACGGCATTGCCATGAAGAAGCCCCCTTTTCCCTTCACATAGAATAGACGTTTGTAGGTAAAGTGATGACCTTTTACATGTAAATATACTACTCAACAAAAGAAACGATAGACGGATTTAATCAAAAAATGCTTTCTTTCTGGCAGAAAATATAATAATATAAATATACCGTGTTTTCTATCGTAAAGGTCAAGGCCATTATCCAGGATTTCTAATATTGTACTTAAAAAATGAGTATGTTCACATCTGGTATCTACCACATTGTCACATTTTCGAACGGACACTGTTTCTATGACGACCACATATTACTGTGGTCCTAATTTTACATTTCAATTCCCGGTAACGTAAGCGTAATACCCTTTTGCTGAGTTAACGTTTCGACGTCTCATAGTACCTGCTGCTATGTTATTAACATTTGTTGAGCATGTTTGCCATAGATGAGTATTTAGTCTTTAGTTTAATTTGTTCTTCTTTTCACAAAAAATGCTTTGAGAAGACAAAATTTGACATCGACGCTCTAAACGTTATTGTTCACACTGATTTTGGATTGAGCGGGATATCGAAGATGCGATTGCTTGCAACTTTTTAAGATGACAAATTGTTTATCTGGTACAGTGTTCTAATTACTGACATCAAACAATTTAAATCTTTCATCAATTCACGGGGAACACGACTATCGGGCGTCTATTAACTTTCCGCATTTTAATCGTATCCGTTCTTGTAAATGAAATGATTTAAAAATTGATTAAACTATAATGCTTTTTGACGTGGAATACAAAAATAGAGTAAAATAAACATTTCACAACCAACCGAAAATGCCGAAACACACATTTATAGGGAATGTCTTTCCCTCCCATCAAATTTTCCTTGTTTTCTGAATCATTATTCTATTAGTTGAAGTCAGTTTCTGATAATTCTCTAGTTACACTTGCTGATTTATAATGTCTTTAATATCTATTACACTTGACCACTTGCACTGAAATTGTTAGTCATCAGAAATAATTTAGGATTGGATATATTGTTCTATACCAACGTCAAATTACCTCACATATTGTAAGACTTGTGCGGTCCCTGGTGGACTTTGGCATATGGTTGTATTTGTCGGCCATTGTGGATGTTTCTTGTTATCTTTGCTATATTAATTGTCTTTTGCATTCATATAAACACATATATATGATTTCAAATACATATGTAAGGTTCTTCCGTAGAACGAAGGTGTTCTACCAGCAGACTAGGCTCCTTCAGCTAGCCGGCAATTTAGCGGGGAGCACCCCTTGACCCATATTTCAAAATTACGTATTATCTTCCTCTCTCCCTTCAAGATTGTGGTCATTGAGTTAATAGTCTACCTGTATTTGGTTTTATTCGTATGATTTTATACTATAAGGAAACGGGACAGATAAAGGGGAGGTTTGGATACCCATAAACCGGTTAAACCCTACCGCTGGCTTTTGCTAGTGCCGGTACCAAGTCCGACTGTCCCGAGTTCCTTTCGTTGTCTACGTTTGTCTTTTGTCTTATACGTGTTTTTTCCTGTGTAGTTCCCTTGCAGATTGTGGCATCTTATTATAATGATGTTTCCTGTTATCCATTTTAGTTCACCTGGCTAATGCTAGGGTGAGCTTTTGCTATCACTTTGCGTCCGTCCGTCCGTCCGGCATAAACTTTTCATTCAAAGATCTTCTCCTGTGAAACTACTGGGCCAATTGGAACCAAACTTGGCCACAATAGTCTTTGGGTGGTCCCTTACAAAAAAGCTGTTTTTCAGGTCTGCGCGATATCCAAGATGGCCGCCAGCGGGGAGAATAGTTTTAACATTGGACCCTATGGAAAACACATTCAAATATCTTTTCCTCTGAAACTATGAAGCCAATTGGCACCAAACTTGGCCACAATAGTCCTTTGATGGTCCCTAACAAAAAAGTTGTTTTTCAGGTCCGCACGATATCCAAGATGGCCGCCAGAGTGGTTCATAGTTTCACATTGGACCCTATTGGAAAACACATTCAAAGATCTTTTTCTCTGAAACTATTAAGCCAATTGGCACCAAACTTGGATACAATAGTCCTATGGTGGTTCCTTTCAAAAAGCTGTTTTTCAGGTCCGCGCGAAATTTAGGATTGCCGCCAGCGGAAAACATAGTTTTAACATTGGANTAAAAAGCCGTTTTTCAAGTCCGCGCGATATCCAAAATGGCTGCCAGCGGGGAGAATAGTTTTAACATTGGACCCTATGGAAAAACACATTCAAAGATCTTCTTCTCTGAAACTATTGAGCCAGTTGGCACCACACTTGGCCACAATAGTCCATTGGTGGTTCCTTACAAAAAAGCTGTTTTCCAGGTCCACGCGATATTGAAGATTGCCGCCAGTCGGAAACATAGTTTTAACATTGGGCCCTATGGGACTTCTTCTTTGAAACTATTAAGCCAATTGTCACCAAACTTGGCAACAATAGTCCTTTGGTGGTCCCTTACAAAAAAGCTGTTTTTCAGGTCCGCGCTATATTCAACATGGACGTCAGAAGGGAAGATAGTTTTAACATTGGACCCTATTGGAAAACTCCTTCAAAGATCTTCTCCTCTGAAACTACTGAGCCAACGGAATCAAACTTGGTCAAAACAGTTTTTATGTGTACCCCTGAAAAGAAAATGTTTTTTTTCTCAGGTTCCCATTTTATCCAAGATGGCTGCCAACAGGGAACATATTTTAACATTGGACTCATGAGGAACACTAACAGACGTCTTTTCCCCTTAAACTAATTGGGCATATTGGAACTATTGTTTTATTATATACATGTATATGGGCTTTAACATAAAATGTCTATGTTAATCCAGGACCAGGTCAGCGATTCAGACTCTTGAGAGCCTCTTGTTTTTACACAACGTCAATTATTTTTCATTTGTTTTCGTGTGTTTAGTGTAGGCGTGCGATGAAAGTTAAACATGGGTAGATCCAAAGTTATGTACCTTTTTCTTATTTCACCAAAGATATAAGGTTGTTAACTCCGAAAATTAATTCCATTTATTTTATCATTTCTGTTAGATTTTGACATTAATATATAATTGTTTATCTGTTTCCGCATGCCAACTGGATTGTGCACTTAATGGTCAAAATACCCGTCGTCTTCAGAAACTAAATTAACATTAACTAAGTTATCTATACATCATTTTAGCAACAGGTTTTTGTTTCAAAATTTCACCTTGTTACTGTTGCGGGTTAGATAAGTGACACGTGGTTTTTTTATTAGTTTTGCCTATGATTTAGAAATGACATTAAGTAACCAGCTACCAAACAGATCTTTCAAAATCATATATGCCTCACTGAGAGTGTTGCAGTTTTCGTTAGCAAGGCAGGAAATGCTTACCCTTCCGGAGCACCTAATGTCACTCCCGGTTTTCATAGGAGTTTACAATATGAGTGCCTTAGTATTTAATGTCGTCTTTTTATTTCCGTGCATAGCGACTGTTTCATATCCTTGTGTGATGATTTTAGTTTTAAACAAGTTGCATTGTTACTAGATACTTCGTTTCCTTTCAGTGTTTTGTTCTGTTACCGGAAAATTACTAAGGTCAAAAGTTATTCATTAATTAATTCATTAATTACTTAAAAAGTATCTCCAAACCCTAGATATAATCAAAATGGTCTGTTCATATCAGTGTTAAGTTTATTTAGTCAGAACACACTTCAGTTTTAGGTCTAAGATACTTCTTTCGTTTTCGGCTGATTTTAGATTGTTTACATATTAGTATAGGGTGTCACTCTAGGCCAGTTGTATACAATCCATATTAGTAATGATACAGTGTCATCCTTTAGATGCTTGATAATATTGAATGATGTGCTTTTCAAACATTTTGGGGATAACGACTTTTTGTATCGTCCAAGATAGAAATAGACTCGTCCATGTAGTATAAGAGCCAGTGATCTTCAGTTTATAATCAGTCTTCTATGTGACCCATTGCTAAAGGTGGCCAAAAAGAGAGGAAAAGAGGTGCTAGGTAAGATGAAAGGCGCAATTCTGAATAAGAATTGCACTGGCTTTCCTGAATAAGGCCGAGGTTTCAATAAAGTGATTAACACTAAGGTTTAAGCACTGAGTTGTAGCAGAAGACCCACTAACCGATTGTATGGAGTAACTGTGAATGAGATTACCAGTAGATTAAGTAGTGACAGCTAAAACAGTGCATGATTTCCCTGTCTGTCTTTGTTTTATATAATAAGAAGTGGCATTTTTCCAAGTCTGAGCAGTGCTTTGTATAAGTTAATTGTTGGCGCGCTGTTTTGATTATTGTTAAACCAATTATTCTACACTTTTGTCTTTCTGTATCCAGAGAAATAACTCTGGTACGATAACCAGCGTTTTTATAAAGAGATACATATCGGCAGAACGTACTTGTTTTGTCTTTTTTTCTCTGTTGCCGTTTTTGCCATGTCTTTGGACTTTCCTTTTTGTGATTATCTCTTCTCTTGTAACTTTGGTATTCTACTGCCGTTATTTCTATAGAGAGCCATGGGTTTACGTACACTATAATCTTTAAAATCCCAACGCTGCCTTTTGCAAGCGCAGGTATCAAGTCCGACTGGACTAAGTCCTTCTTAACGTGGTTTTCGTTGATCTCTGGCTTTCATTTAAAATTTGTTTTTTTTGTGCAGTTCTCTTGTGGCATGTGTTATCTTTTATTTTTAATTCTTCATTGATTCTACCTTATAATTTACAATTAAACTACTATGTAAGTCACAATAGTCCTTTAATGGGCAATTTAGAATGGTGTGCGGCAGGTCAGCATATTACATCGTCTTAGAAGGCCACAATAATGAGAAAGGTTTATATTGAAGCACAGTTTCAAAGTTCTCCTGATGATCCAATTTATTATTGTGTCCAGTGGGTCTTCACCCAGCATGTTCCTCATCCAAGATACATACCACAAGAGATCCTATATGAAAGCTATTATGAGATCTTTAAAACTAATGAGTCAAACAAAACTTTTTTGTTTCCAGTGCGCTTCAGACGGAGTATTTTTTACACATAAATCTTTCAAAGAAGACATTGAATTTTTTAAGTGACCTGTATCTTATATAATACAATTTCCGTCTACAGTAGCATTCAAAGCCGTAATAAACAGTTTTACCTAATGCTTGGGGATAGTCCTTAATTGACAGCGAGATTAATATGTGAAACATATAGTAACAAATGTCTTGGCAATAAAATTTATTGTCTATAAACCTCAATAATGGCGAAAATTAGGATTAATATGACTGTCTGATTTAATTTTGGTGTCTGTAAATTTCAGACCATTAAATAAAGATTTAAACATATTTAGAATGATGTGCTATCTAAACAGTTTTAAAACGTTTTTACATTTTCGATTTAAAATGGGTATTTTATCAGAAGTTTTTGTATTTATCTTGCTTTGTTGCTCTCAAATTCATAAAAAGGCTTTACATGTAGGTACAAACAGCCTATATTTAATGATTTTATTTTGTTGTGAACGTAAACATTATACCAATGCAGGCATGACAAGACTATCATTTCCTCATACGGATCATAACTTGCTTACCCTTCCGGAGCATCTGATGTCATACTCGTTTTTTTATAGAGTTCACATAATGAGTAGTTTATAGTACTATACTGACTTGTACATGTAGGTGTGTCCTGTCTGTGGTCTTCTGGCTTCTGTTTCTTCTATTTTTCCGCGTCTTTTGACTCTGATTTTTGTTATCTCTTTCGGTATTCTGTAAAGTTCTGAAAATACACCCAGTAAGGGTATATTGTCTCTTTAGTGCAGACAAAATCCAAACATTTCGGAATACCTGTAAAAGCTGATAGAGAACAACTAACCAATACGATCCAAATACAAAGTAAAAATTGAGGTTATGTCAGAGCTATACATGAGGGAGATACTCCTTTGTTTTAAAACACATTGTTAAATCTAGATATTGCATGTAAATTTCAAGATAAAATCGGTTTTCGGGCCAGCACCTAAATAATGACTGTTTGCAATTGGTTGGGGCAGTCCTCTAGGTAGACTTTGGTTCAAGGTCGCCATTTGGCGGTCGTTTAAAAAAAAGATCGGCAACTAAAATTTTTGGTCGCCAGTCAAAATTATGTGGTGGCCAGAGTCTTTTCTGTGTCTGAGGCTGTCAAATATAGCAAGCGAATTGATTGATTGATTGATTGATTGATTGATGTATTAGAGTTAAATGTACAGTGAGATATATCTCAGCAATATCAGGACGAGAACAAATTAATCAATGTTTAACAAAATGTGGGTAAAAAGAAGCAAGAAATAACTGTGAAAGGAAAAACTGGGGCAATGAGTTTTGATAGCCACTGGAAAAGGAGAGAAATGGGTATGAACAGGATATTTAGCCTTCTCTTCATTGACAGATAGATTGATTAGTAAGAATTTAAAGTCCAGTGAGCCATACTTCAGCTATATATCAGTATAAGAACAGGAAAATAATAAAAGATGGAAGGGATAACGAGTTTCCATTGCCAGTGGAAAAGAGGAGAAAAGGGTAGGGGAGGAAATTAAGTCTCTTATATGACTCACAGAAAGCCTGAACTGTTGAGAAATCATGCTAATTACACTTCCTTAAGACGCTTCACATTGTTATTTTGACATCGAATTAACGCCAAAAGGATATGAAAGAATATAAATTAATACCGTAAACAGTATAAATACGATTTTTTTTCTAGTCGCCAAAACGTAAAGATATAGTGGCTCAAAAGGCGACTGCCGCCAATCAGTATTTTTTGTCGCATAGGCGATCGTTTCAGCCCTGAGTGTAAAAGCTCACAAAGAACAAACAACCAATAGGACCTAAATAGAAACGCCAAAATTCAGGTAAGGACAGGAATAGTAAATTATGACTTAGCAAATCTACGCATCATAAACATGTTATAGTGGTTGAGTTTTATTATCCAACCGTAAATCCACCAACCCCATGACTTCCCTTAAGGTGTCTGCAGGGTATTAATTTCCTATTATAGAATTTTGTGAAATTTTCTGTGTAGAAGCACAATTGTATTATTGTTCAAAATATAAAATAAAATTTCGGGGTCACCGTGCACTTAAGCGCAAAATCTGAAACTGAAGATTTCAGGATTTTACAAAGAAATGACAGGGAAAATGATCACATGAGAGAATAGCTTGAAACATCTATTATAGATTTTTTTTATACTTTGCATGTGTTTAATTATCATTATGTAGTTAACATATAAAAAATAAAAATTAGGGGTCACCGTTGAAATAAGAGAGAAAAATTGAAAAATGTTAATTTCTCTAGTGATATCTTGTTAAAATATTTTATCAAATTATCTCCCTTTAAAAATTTCTGTGTTCTGTAAATCCAGCAACAGATTTCAAGCTCATGTGTTTAAGCTCACGTTTTTGTAACGAAAATGTTATAAAATAACTAAATACCGAAGTTACTGTGAATTTAATTTCTGCATATGCGCATTTCGACAACTTATGTCTCTTCAGTGCAGATAAAATCTAAATGTTTGGAAGACCATTATTCCAAAGATGTTTAAAAACTGATAGAGAGCAAATAATAAATATGATCAAAACGTAAAGCCAAAATCAGCTAAGGACAGAGCTTTGCATGAGGGAGATACTCCTTAGTTTTCAACAAAATTTACAAAAATTTAGATATTGTAAGGTTTAAAATAGAATCGGTTTTCGATGATTAGGAATATAAATTTTAAATACATTTGAACTTTCTTTTCATTTTAAATAACTATTTTGTTAAATTTCTTAATGAATGACACCTAAATGAACAATTATTAGACAAAAATGGCGGAATAATACCACTGAGACACCTTAAAGACGCTCTGTTTTTGTTATTTTTCATCTTATGCAGCTTGTATATGAAGAAATAATGTCTGGCTATTTAATTATTTCAGTCCGTTTGTACTACCAATGAGATTTCAACGATTTTAAAAGTAGGTATCGTGAAATGCAAAAATACCACAAACTCAATATTTATATGGAAAACTGGATGGTTTACTTTGCGCAGAACAAATGTGTCCATTTCAATTAATTCTTCACGTAGGAAATACCGAAAACCTTGCATGCAATGTTATTACATCGACATGACTTATCAACACGATTTGCAGTCTAACGACAAATTCATGTATGAATTCCCACAATAATGCAAATTAGCTTCTCAACGTATAATTTGTAATTTATATCGTTTTTAATCCCTTCTGGATTGCAAACACCAACAAAATGTATTACGATAAAAGGTCTGTTAAAAGGACAATAATTTGGTCTTATTTAAGCTATTTAATAGATAAAAAGTGTCGATTTTGTGTTTTGTTGTACATTAAAAAGATTAATTTTTTCCCATACATTACATGCTCAGGTATAATTCTGATTCGGAAAGGGAGAAGGGGACTTTCATTACACTTATACATGTATATACTGATCTAACTGACTTCGATTCAAATAGTTTTAATATGGTGCCATAGCTGCTTTTAGGAAAAAAATCACTACTGTGGAAATGATGAAAATTCGGTTTTTAAACATCAATTAGCAGAGGGTAAGAACGAGGATCAGAATGCATTTGAACTGCATTGTGGGAAGATGCTTTGTAGGGTGATTATAGAGACGGAATCATAAATGCTCCACTGTAACCATTAAATCACCTTACCGTAACACATGATGTCACTCGGTTTTTCTGTTAGTGGGATAGTTTTTGTGGCTGTCTAATATCTTGGGTTTTTTTTGTTTTTTGTTTTTTTGTTTTTTAGTTTTTTTTGCTTTCCCGCTTATGCCGTGTTTCTTGGCTTTGATTTATTTTTATTTCCAATGTCCTTGTTCTTCCCAACTGAGTATTCTATTGTCCTTCTCTAGTTGAAGTGAAACTTAACCCTACCGCCAGCTCCTGCTAGTGCCCATCGTTGTCTATGTTTGTCATTTTATTGTTTTTCCCTGCTAGATTTTGGCATGAGATTGTAATTTTCGGCCATTGAAAGTGTTTCCTGTTATCTTTTCTACATTAAATATATTGTATTGAATAATAGCATGATGACATTTTATTTTGTTAATTATGGTTAATTTTTCAGTTTGCTATTTTTAAATAAAGGGTCAAAAGCTCTTTCAATTTGCTACACGGTATTTCATCATAAAACTAGCTGGTGAAAAATACACATGTGCTAGTTGAATTTCCAGTGTAATAAAGCAGTCTTGCAACATGCGTGTTTACATAGATACGAATTCAACTTTGGACATTCCTTACAACGGCAGTAGAATGGCGAAGGAACAAAGATTACATAAATCAAAGTCCAGAGACAAGGCAAAAGCAAGAACACCAGAAGATGGAAGACCAAAGACACTACACAACCACAAACACATACACTACAAATCCAAAATTAAAAACTGAAGCACTAGCAGTGTTAATTCTCAAAAAGAGTGACAACAGGTGCTCCGGGAGGGTAAGAATGTCCTGCTCTGTATATAGCACACGTCACACTGTCAGTGGATCAATCCAGGGTCAAGTCAGCATCGGTAACATCAAATCCGGGAAGACGTGAATCTATAGCTGACAATGTCAGTTTTCATCTGTGACAAAACATTTAATGGTGATGGCTATAGAATTTCTGAAGGGACGAAAGTATTAACGGCTTCAAATAGCCCCGAATCGACAGTTTTTGTGACAATGGTTTTGATCTTTCCATAAAGTCACTGTATGAACTACAGGCTCAACAGTAACTAATTAATTGTGAAATATACACTCCATATTCTGGGGAGGTAGGTATAATGCTGCTGAAAATGAGAAAGTTCATAGTTGGGAAGTAAAAATCATCATGTTTATCGTTTAACCTAGATTTCGGACGTCCATCTTCGTTAATGTCTAACATAAGGTCGAGGTATGAAGCAGAATTGGGTGTATCGGTTATCTCTTTAATTTCAATTACAGACGCTTACTCTGTCGTCACATCCGGTCTCACTTCTACAGGAGTTCATGGGAACTTTTCCATGTTAATTATCTGCTAAATTTAGTATGATACTCAAATATCGATATGCGTTCACGTCTTTTTCGAGTCACATATTTGATTATATATGCACATACAAACTCAATAAAAGGATATGCAAATTTTGCGATTTTATATTAAATAAAATGTGCACTTATCCATTTAGAAGCTTCTACACCTTTTCCTCATTGGCATTTCTTTTTTATAATTGCACATTCTGGTTATTAATAGACTCAGCATATTATTAGCTAGACTATAAAAACAATTCGTTGATCAATCATTTGTAATCATCTATAAAATTCCTGTCTGTATCCGTTTATTGCTTCTAGCATCTGTAAAACTACGTTTTAATCACTTCTATTAAAGACCTCTTGCACTTCTGCAAAAATTCAAACTAATTCATCACGTTTTATATAATGTAAACGGTTTTTTCCTACTTGATAGCTTTAAAATCCTAGAATATGCGCGATTACACAGTCATATAAAGAAAATAAAGTAACTGTTGTGATATATTCTTTCTAACCAAACCTTATTTCTGTACTAGTCTACTTTATTCATTTATTCTTGTTTTAATATTCAGGCAAATCAAGGGTTAAACAATTTTCATTGAGAAATGCAAAATCTACCAAAATCGTCATTCAATTGCACTGAACCATACGCTCGTATATTAATGATTTCCTAAACTTGGAAATTTTTGCAGTTGTCTTGTTTACCTCTGAAAAAACATTTAATTTGCAAGCAAGTGAAATGAAATCGATATGGATATACATGTAAACGTTTTGGAACACTGGTAAATGTTTGTAAATTGCACTGTATCTTGGGGATAGAGAAAAACAAAGTTGCCAAATACATTTTGTTGTAAGAGGAATAATTTATCATGGAATTTTCAAAATCTTACGGTGCTGAAAGCTGTCGTCCTATTGACAACAAAGATTGTCACTTATTCACATAATTTGATACACGTCTAACTACCTTCATTATTTCGCAGATAAGGTAATGAAAGAGAATGACTTGAATTTTCATTTATCCTGCTTCTCTTTTCTCGATCGTGATTTATGCTATTTTGCAATATTCTTTAATGTTCACATTCCAAAGTTGTAAATAGATGATTTGCCAATTACCGACTTTGTTTCCGTTCTTTAAGATTTTCACTAAATAAAGATCACGTGATACCGGACAAGATGTGACATTTACCGAAGAAACCCTTATAAATCAGCATCTAAGCGTGTAAAATCTATTGAGATATAAAACAAACAAATAGACACATGAAAGGTCATACCATTTTGATACAGCTCACCAACTGAGATGAAGACTGGAAACCGTATAGGTCAAGAGAAAATAATCTTCACATTTTGGTAAGTTTACGTTGGAAGTCCGTTCTAGAGTTGCTTCCCTTTTCATAATTGTGTTAAACGCAAGGTCAAATTCGGGAATTGCGTTTGAATTGGCAAATGGTCTATTGTAATTCCACTCTATGAAAATAAGTAACTGCATGTATTCAGAAGATCTATACGTTTAACACTACTCTGTCTTTTGCAATGCTTCTCATAAATCGTATTTAAACATTGCCTTTATAATTCTCTTTAGCTAACCAGTCGGAAAAATGGACAGGAGCGTCTACAAATGGTACAGAGGGAACTACCTGGTCTATGCGGGGCAGTACGGTAGGTAAAATGTCTGTTAGATGCGTTATGCAGGATGTCATCTAAATGTTTAAGTGTTTATCC
Organism: Modiolus philippinarum; assembly: GCA_002080025.1. Taxonomy (NCBI): domain Eukaryota; kingdom Metazoa; phylum Mollusca; class Bivalvia; order Mytilida; family Modiolidae; genus Modiolus; species Modiolus philippinarum. The sequence goes on from MJUU01011127.1 coordinate 16,851, forward strand.
ACAAGTCTTTTCTGACGATGGCACTAAAATCTTATTTACTTAAAAAAAACAGACGTCAAACTGTCAGCATTTTAATGCATACACTCGCTATTTTTTCATATTTCAAACACGTTGTTATCAAGAATCATTTAAGAAAAAGGTTTTTAATTTAAACCGACATTTCAGTCCTTATGAAGTTATTTCATAAAAAAACTGATTTAAGTTATCATCTGAATCTGATATATCCCCAAAATGTGAACACATCGAGTCTTCAGTATTAATAACAAATCTGATATATCCCATATTTGACGAAAAAGAGAATTAATTTCTTACAAATCTGATATATTAAAACATTTAGAAATCAATATTCTGAAATATGAGTAAAAGCTGATAGAAAACAATCTATTGATATTAAATTTCAGTACTTCTAGCCTGTCTTAAGAAAATTATGCAGCTGTAAAGATGAAACTTGGGTTATAAAGAAGATAAAAGAATTTTGCGTGGTGTACCATAAAATGGATACGGTAAAATCTATGTAAACATGTTTATTTTGTAGAAGTGACATAGAAAGACTGAAACAAATTCGGTCTTGTTTGAAATTTTCAAAGTGACTCGAGTTCACGAACTGAAATAAGTTTTATTCTACACAACTTCAATGTGTAATTTTGTCCCATTTGGAGCACTTTTACTTTTCCCATCTTTCTTCCTGTTCCAAAGCAATGGTTTTTATTTTGAAAATTTTAGACAAGAAATGAGTTCCAAACTTACATGTACTAAACATGATTTCGGTAAAATTACTGTAAATTCTTAGCACTCCGAATTTTTCCGCCTTTTTTGTTTCTATGACAACGATCCACATTTTGGAAATTCGTACCCTACATATGAGTTTCATATTTGCAAGACAACCTTACTGTAAAATTTCATTCTATTCTGAGCATTTTGGATTTTTTTGCCTCTTTTACCTGTCTAGTTGCAAAGCGCGCCATTTCGATAATTCAAATACAAACATACATGTAATTTTCTTTGCATATGTTTCTGAATGCTCCTCTGAACATTTGATTTTTATAGCATTAGCAATTGCTATGCAACGCTTTATCATATAAAAAATAATTATATCATTAGCGGTTGCGGTTGCTCTTTTTCCTGTTCTTCATCAGCATTTTGTTGTATCATTCAGCGGCGATGCGTCAACGCTTAATGAATTCAACTGTACCACTAGAATACTTACAAAGTCAGAAAGGGACCCGCCCGCTGGTATGTCCCAAAAACCTGTTTATGGAATTTCATGGAAATCATAAAAAAAATTGGGGGAAAACCATAAAAAACAAAATCCTAATTTATAGTAAATTTAGTTTCTGTATATGGCCACATGACATCTTATGTCTCATCTGTTCAGATCAAATCAAAACATTAAAAAAAAAATGAAGATCATTTCAAGTTATCATACGACATAGCTAATTCTCAATATATGACTTTTTTCATATATAAATTAAGTTTTTTCCCTAAAGCTGTTTTATGATTCTCCTCAAAATCATTAGGACTTTCTTTTGATCAAGTCCAACACTGTGCATAAAACTTATAAAAATCTGTGAAAGCCATTAAAACTTACCATAACACAAAGAGCGTATTCTTCAAATAAGCTGTTTTTCATATAAAAAGTAAGTTTTTCCCAAAAAATTGTTTTCGGATTTTCCTCAAAAACAAAAGGGAGCTTCCTTTTGTGAAGACCAACTTTGTGTATCGAAATCATATGAATCCCTGAAGACAATCTTAATTTATTGTACGACATAGAGCTAATTCTGAAAATATGCACTTTTTCATATAAAAATTAAGTTTTTCCCTAAAATTGTTCTCGGATTTTCTTCAAAAAAAAAGAGAGCTTCCTTTGGTCAAATTCAACTTTGTGTATTAAAATCATAAAAATCCCTGATTGCAATCTTAAGTTATCATACGACATAGAGCTAAATCTCAAAAGATGCACTATTTCATGTACAAATGATGTAAAAACGAAGTTTTTCCCAAAAATCATTTTACCATTTTCCTCAAAAACGAAAGGGAGCTTCCTTTGGTCAAGTTCAACCTTTAGAATCAAAATCAATAAAATCCCTGAAGGCAATCTAAAGTTATCACACATTTGTACGACATAGAGCTAATTCTCAAAATATGCACTTTTTTATGTAAAAACGAAGTTTTTTTTCTCCCCAAAAATTATTTTCCGATTTTCATCAAAAACGGACGGGAGCTTCCTTTGTTCAAGTCCAACTTTGAGTAAAAAAATCATACAAATCAGTGAAGGCAATCTTGAGTTATCGTACGACATAGAAAACGCTGACGGACAGACGGACGAACGGACAGGCTGATTATATAGGGCGCCGCCATTTCATGGCGGGCCCCAATTAGCGGTTTTTGTATAATCAGCAGGCGACAAAGGAGATCCTTAATGATATAAATTATATCATTTAGCGTTGCACCCGCAACCCTTAATGATATTGACATCATTAGTTGGCGTTGTATCATTAACGGTTGCTACAAAGGTGTGACCGTTAGTAAAGTCAAATCCGGTACAGAAAACAACAATTAAGCTATTAAAGGGAAAGATCTGTAAACAATGATTGTGGTACCTCTTTCAGTATGCTACATCTATAAATGGTTTCCATTAATGGCTAGTTATGAAAAAAAGACGATAAGCTACCCAAATCCTTTAATTTCAGTTACCGTTATAAAGATGATGTTCTTTCATTGAACAATCCTCAATTTAAGGACAACCTTCATCTTATATACCCAAATGAACTCGAAAAAAGAAAAGAGACAACTGATACACCATCATCAGCATCATACCTGGACCTATACCTCTACATTGACAACTCTGGACGTCTAAAAACAAAACTTTACGACAAGCGTCATGATTTCGACTTTCCGATAGTGAACTTCCCGTTTTGAGCAATAATTAGACTTGCTACAAGTTCCTCTATATGTTTTTATCTCCATCCCGTTTTCAAGAAAAATATTTGCATTATTTAATAAAATATTCACATTTAATAAAAACTTATATCAGCAGCAGTCAGTCAACTCCTGCATCTGCAAATATTTTTCTTATAAAAACAAGCAATAATATTCCCACATCTCCGGCATATGGCGTGTACATTTCACAACTCATTCTCTATTGCCGTGCCTGAAGTTTGTACAAATATTTTGTTAACAGAGCGAAATTACTGTCTCAAAAACTTATACATCAAGGGTATGTTCAGTCACTGTTGCAATTGTCACTACAGAAGTTATACGGTCGTCACCACGATTAGCTAGACAGTTATAATGTTTCTTTTTCACAAGTGAGAACAGATATCTTTGGGTAGATCCAGAGTTTGTTACCGGACAGACTAACACCGACTGTGACAAAAACTGAATTTTCACTGGCAGTGTGACGAGTGCCACGCGTGGAGCAGATCATGCTTATCCTTCCGGGGCACCTGATGATAACTCAGTTTTTATAGGCGTTCACACTGCTAGTGCATTAGTTGTTTGGCGTTCTTGTTCATTTTTGTTTATTCGTTTTGTGATTTTGGACTCATGATTTTAGAATCCCCCTTTCCTCGTTCTTGCCTTGGTACTCATAAATATTTTCTAAACTTCTAAGTAACATAGATGATGTTAAATCTCTTTCACGTAAATGCTTCAAAGGCATGGATGAAACTGACTGTTTCAAACGTCTAACTGGATTAAATAGTTATCTCCTTTAACCTAGGTCTACTACCTTAAGGTTTAAGGTAGCACAACAGTCTTCTGAAGAAAATTTTCGGTCCCTGACTTTGAAACCTGTTATTTTGTTATTAATAAAGATAGAGTAACAAAACATGTATCAAATTAAAGGAAAATGATCAAATTTTCTCTTAATGCTCATTTCAAGAGTATTCCTTTTAAGTATCAATGTCTAATTTACCATATTTGGCAAAAATATGAGTTTTTGAGGTAATATTTAAAAAATTAAAATAACTTTTACATCTTTAGAGGTAGCTAAATTCTGTTTGCTTTATCTGAAAAATCCATTACAATACAACGAAACCGTGTCTCAGATTTTTGATATAGGATCTGGTTTGAAAATAAATGAAATTTAAATTTTTTATTCTAAGAAATTTTGCTTTTTTCAAAATTTAAGATTAATTCAATTTTAAACCAGACCTTGTATCAAAAATCTAAGACACGGTTTTGTTGTATTTTAATGGATCTTTCAGATAAAGCAAACAGAATTTAGCTACCTCTAAAGATGTAAAAGTTATTTTTATTTTAAAAATATTACCTCAAAAACTCGTATTTTTGCCAAATATGGTAAATTAGACATTGAGAGAGATGTATGCTCTATATACATTACAGTTATGGTGTACTTGTTTATGAGAGAATTTCTCATTTAAATGCACTATCATTCTTTCAAATTTTGGCTTTTTAATTTTTTGTAATTCAAAATTGTTTTTCTGACCACCTGTTTATTGTGCCCACGTCTCATGATTTTTATATATAAAATGCCAAGTTTTCTTACAATAAGCTCGATGAGTGCCCTGTGGTTGTTTAAATGTTGTGATCGTCCTGTACTAGTCTTTTTGTCGGGAAATTGATGACAGCGATTGTATGAACACTTTGCCAGTTAAGTTTATGTTTGTTGACGATCCCGCATCCATGGATCAAAGGATAAAAAGACATGGATGTAGCGTTGTTCAGCAATTAGCAATGAATACCGCTAAAACCGGTGCTAGGGGCCGTCTTGAACTTGCTATGAGGTATGAGTAATGCTCATTGTTGAAGGCCTCATGGTGACTTCAAGATGCAGAACAACAATAAAAGCGTTGTTCCATTGCTGTGTTTTACCATGTATTTGTAGAGATTTTGTCTCATTTGCATTTACTCCGTATCCCTTCATTACTAATTGATACTTAAAAGGAATACTCTTGAAATGAGCATTAAGAGGAAATTTGATTATTTTCCTTTAATTTGATACATGTTTTGTCATTGTATCTTTAATAATAACAAAGTTACGGGTTTTCAAAGTCAGGGAACGAAAATTTTCTTCAGAAGACTGTTGTGCTACCTTAAGACTCTGTCAAGTTCTTCTTTATGTCGTCTTTTTTGTCTGTCTATGAAGTAAAACCTCAGTTGACACTTATTTCTACTAAATTTACAAATTTATATTTTATTTAAAGACATATCTAACAATTCATAATATTTCGTTTGGTTGACAATGACATCTAGGTACTATACTCCATAAGATAAAATATCATTCCATAAATTTCCCTACAAAAACAAAGAACTATTTTCTCTCTAAATTCGCGATGTAGATATGTCAACATCATCGAAAAACATACTGTTACTTTTTACAATTGATTTACATATTTCGTTACTCTTAAAATACATTGTGCTGTCTTTTGTCGGAAAGACTACTTTTATCTAGTGTTCTCCTTTTTGGCAATTACATATTCACGCGTATGAAGAAGACTCACACTATTAAGCACATTACTATTAAAATCAGCCAGTTGCAGTGACAATAACCCATGCTTATACAGCTACTCCTTCGCTTGAGTTTCCAACGATGACTAACATAGACTGATCGTCTGCTGGAGAGAGATTTTTATCGTTCGGTGATAGTCTACCATTGTGTTTAGATCTTATAATACTAAGTTTAGTTCCATTCATCTTAAGTGAAGTACTTCGACTTGAAAAACGTCTTATATGCTTAGAACGACAACAGCCCAGAACCATCTTAAAGGACTGTCGGAATTTATTGTTCATAAAACAATATGTAACTGGATTACACATTGTTGACACATACGACAGAACAAAAATAAGGGTGAAGGTCAAGCTTGAAAAATGTTCCTTCAAACTTTCGAAGTGAAATATTTTCCATGTTAAAATAACATACAGTGGAGTCCAACATACAAAGAACTCTATACAAACGGCAAGTAACATGCGTATCACCTTTAATTTTGCTGCTCGATTTCTTTCAGGATTTGAATGTCGAATTACACGTCGACATTCCAACATTCGTCTTGGTGTTGAATCTGCACTGCAATATCCATTATCAGGTGACGCAATTTGTGTTCCGTAGTTTGGATACTTGATAGAATTCATATCAACTGAATGTCGGCTTATAGAACCCGATAACCTTCCATTCGCAACATCTGAAAGAGAGAGCATAAAAATCATTTTACATTAGCATGAATAAGGCTATGAACTTGTCTACCAGAGTTGAGTCTGGGACCAAGGTGCAATTGCTTGACATAAAAAGGTCGTTATAAGAGGTAGAAACAACTGTGGGTGTAAACGGGAATTGTGATTAAAGATCAGTGTATAATCTGATATTGCATTTACAAAACACAAAGTTTCAATTCAAATCAACCTTGGAACTTTTTTGTTGAAAGCTATAGGACAATGATGAAAGCAATTTAATAACCAATTTAATGAGGCTACTTAAAAATAGATACTTGTATTTTTCATGAAGTAAGTTGAAGGGAACAGCTTTTGTAGTGACTTATCGTTCTTCTAATAATACAAAAGATATTATAAAACTGATTAAGTAGTTATCTTACTTCTAGGAATGATCTTAATCTTATAAAATTTATATTCATGACTTTTCATTGAAGTTGATCATTATTGATCGTCTTCTGTCTATGGTTTTACATGACACACTTAGACGACGAGCGTTGGAATAGCGGCAAACTAACATTGAGGCAAAAAGTATGAAAGGTGGAAAATAAAGGAATTTAAAAAAAGAAATTCAGAATATACAGAGGCAACGCAAATGAAAACAGACCCCGGCAAAGACAACTCAAATAAAAATAACAAAAACAAAGGCATCAGGAATGTGTAATCCTAATTAGTAGAATTAGATTACAAACACATCAAAATACTGATTCTATTTTTAAACATCATTAAAAATAAACAATGAAATTATATGGAGTATATGGTATCTACAAATAAGTGGAAAAGCCAAACACTGAAAGAGCGCTTATATTGTTGTTTTTCATCTTCAAGTCACCATGAAGCCTTCAACAATGAGCTTTGCATATACCTCACACTAAGTTCAAGACGACCCCTGTCAATGGTTTGAGCGGAACTCATTGCTAGATTTCAAACAACGCTATATCCATGTTGGTTTTTCCCTATGGATGCGGGATCATTAATAAACATTAAAAAACTGGCGAGCCTGACAACAAATAAAGAAAGAAGGCAATTACAACAAAAAACAACCAAAGGGAACTCATCGAGAAAAGGCAAGAAAATTTGGTAGAATAAAATCATGAAATGTTTGAACTATAAACAGGAGGTCCGACATTTTGAAATTGATAAAAAAAATGAAAGTATGATCATGCATCCATATACGAGATTCTCTGAAAACAAGAACACCATTGAGCATACATCTCTTGCAAGGGGAATCTTTTTACGGACTCCACAGAAGAACTATTAATTCAGGTATAAGATTAAAATTATTGCAGTTGAAGTTAATATATGTGTTGTGGTCTTATGTTCATTTACTCCATATCCTTTCGCAAAATATAAGAAAAGGTGATAGGTTAGTAAACCATACTGTATGAAAATCATAAAGTATGAATTATTTTAGCGCATTTTTTTTAGATATTCAGTGGCTTTTCAATTTTTGTACTTGATCTTGTTTGAAACTAAATGATAAAATAACGGATAAAGTGCTGTCAACGTTCATTCGTTCATTCATATCCTTATTTCCCATATAAATTTAACGTATATCCAAAATTACATAACCATAATTGTTAATTAAAAATTCACAATAGTCAAGACAGAAGTTAAGTCAATGAAAAAAAATAGGAAAAAGTCTAGTAAATCAAACGACTCTGGATCGAATCCAACAAAATACTGTTAATGTTTTCAACGTTTTAAAATCGTTATAGCAAAACATATAATTTTGCAAAGTCCAAAAAAACTGATCTGTTCTCAAAATCTCCTGCAATGATGAGCCTGTTAAAGGATTCCCGGAAGGGGAGATATGCACTCTATATACATTTCAGCTGACCAGCTGTTTATTGTGCCCACATCTCGTGATTTTTTTAGCTTATTTTGGCTTTACATTTAGATCAGTTTTGGTATTTGTTCTCTATCATTTTTTAAACATATTTGATTTTATGGTCTTCCAAACGTTAGATTTTATCTGCCTGAAGAGACATAACTTGTCGAAATGCGCATATGCAGAAAATAAATTCACAGTAACTACGGTATTTAGTTATTTCTTATCACTAGTTTTCTTACTTTTGACTGGATAAGTGTCCTGTGATTAATAAAGCGCTGTGATTTTCTTCATTTATTCTTTCTGTTGGGTAACAGATAACTGCGATTGTAAGGACACTGTCAGTTAATTTTAATGTTTGTTGACGATCCCGCATCTAAGGATACAAAGGCATGGATGTGGCTTTGTTCGATATCTAGCAATGAATTCAGCTCTAACCGGTGATAGGGGCTGTATTGAACTTACTATGTGGTATAAGTAAAGCTGATTGTTGAGGGCCTCATGACGACTTCAAGGGGAAGAACAACAATAAAAGCGTTATTCCATTGCTGAATATGAAAAAGAAAGGAAATGGGGTAAATGTCAAGGAGAAAACATCCCATATCCAGGTTAAAACGACCCAAAACCAAAGCATCTAGGGTCACCGCACGGTCTTCAACACAGTGAGGAACCTCACACCATATAGCAAGCCCTAAATGGCCCCAAAAAGGTAAAAAAATGAATAAATCAATAGAAAAAAAAACACATCCAATAACCCAAATAGTAAGAAACTAACATTTTATAAGAAGAAAAGGACAAACCAATGACCAACATATTCCTGACTTGGGATAGGCGCAAAAATTGCGGTGGGTTAAACTCGTTTTCTTGGATCCAAACCCTCCCCCTATGTGTGGTAAATGGCTAAAAAATAAATATACAAAAAGACTCACAGTAAAAATCAAACTAGAAAAAAGTCCAACTTATCAAGACGAGTACCCTAACAATGAAGTACATAAAACATGAAGACAATACATGAAGACAATAATGTTTTCCAAGAATTTTTAGAGACTGTCTCATATGCATTTATTCAATATCTCTTCTTTGCATATTTGAAGTAGTGAAAATATACTTGTTCTATCTCTGATGATCAAACCTGTTACTTTATTACAAAACATCGGAGTTGTTGAATTCAAAATTTCTAACATGAAGGTTTGAAAGCATCGCTGCTTCATAGCAAATGCTATGAATTAAGTTTATTTGGAAATAATTCCTACATGTTTTAAACCAATTATCAAAGTTATGAATTTATTACATAATGGTAGAAATAATGAGCAGGATATGGTGTAAAGTAGATCAATATTTGAGTAATGTTCCTGTTGCAGTTGGACAATATAATCCTCTTATCTTAGTCCGTTCATTTGAATACATTCTAATTTCATTGAACAAGTAATCTGCTGACTACTCAATAGCAAATGATTTTTAAACACAGCATTCTAGTATAGCTATTAAAGTGTTTCTTTATCACTGTTGTAACATATGCATAATGCAAAGATGTCAATTGCAAGTTATATCCAAAAAACATGTAGTTACTGAAATTGGTACTAAATTACATCAGGCAGATGTTAATTTCCGTTTTTGATTCTAGTCGTTATTATCAATCCCTGTTAGCATATTCATGGTGCTATTTGTAGTAAATCTTGGCTTTTAAAATTTGTATATTTCGGTCATGAATAGCGTGAATACAGATCGACACAATCTGCAGAACTAATCACATTGCAATGCAACTAACACCGAGATTAATTCATATTCACATACAGCTGCACCGATTAGTATCAGTAAATACGTTTACTTCTTTCATTACGTTCAAAAAGTACATCGTGAAAATGTATTACTGCAAAATAATAGGATCGGCCAGAGATTAGAACAAAAAAAAACATAAATGATCATATAAACAACGACACATCGCTGGATCTGCCAAATGTTCTACACAACCTATAACTAAGTTGATAACCTCCATATTGACAGCTGTAAATGAGGGCTTCAAAAATAGTGTTACACTTGCTTTTCAAGAAGAGGTGAAAAATGAAAAGATCTTAAAAACACGAAAGATCTTCTTGATTTCTAAACCCTACGTCATTACCACATTGTGTCAGTGTCACAAATAAAAACTGACATTTTCAGCTAGATTCGCGTCTTCCCGGATTTGACATTACCGGTTTTGACTTTACCCTGGATTGACCCATTGACAGTGTGACGGGTGCTGTGCAAAGAGCAGGACATGCTTACCCTTCCGGACCACCTGATGTCACTCTCGGTTTTTATGGGAGTTCACACTGTCAGTGCTTTAGTTTGTTTGTGTTGTCTTGTTAAAATTTAGTTTTGTCTTCGTTAGTGATGTCTGTGGTACCGATCTGTCCTGGTCCACGTTTGAATACTAAAATGATTACAAAAGCTTTTCAAAATTTCACCTTGGTACTGTTTGAGGGTTAGAGAAGTTACACGTACCATGGTTTTAGTTGGTTTTGTCTAAGGGTAAGAAAGTGACAATAACCAATCAGTTACCTAACAGATCTTTCGAAACATATACATCACTGACCTTGTGACGGGTGGTGTATACAGAGCAGGACATGCTTACCCTTCCGGAGCACCTGATGTCACTCTTGTTTATTGAGAGTTCACACTGTTAGTGCTTTAGTTTTTTTGTGTTGTATATGTAATGTTCGTGTGTTTTGTGGGCATGTTGTGTCTTTGGTCTTCCGTCTTTTGGTGATCTTGCTTTTGCCTTGTCTCTGGACTTTGATTTGTGTAATCTTGTGCTTTGTTTCTTCCCTATTCTACTGCCGTTGTTTTGTGACAGCAATGAAACTTCGTCTTCTATCATTCCTCATGAACAACAAAAATCTCGGGTGAAAGATTTATCATTCAGAGATGGGTTGCCGTAAGAACGGTGAACAAAGATATAGGTGCATTGATACCAGTATAGAAGCTTCACTCCAAGTCGGTAAAATATACACAAAAAGTGCACCTGTTCTCGGCGATCAGTATCTCCACTCTTATGAGGCTAAAATCGTCGATGGGTTTCTTTGAAATAAAGATTAAAGACTATCCCAATCCTTTACTTTTAGCTTCAGTTATATATGTGATATTTTCGCAATTTACAAACCTGGCTTTGTGAATTTCTTCATCTGGTCTATTCAAGAGAGCCGAGATTAAGGATACTACAGATACTTCCACATAGTTCTCATTTCTTGGGCTTAATCTTGAAGTTGACAACAGAGGAAGAAATCGAACTAAGCTGAATGATAAACGCGATGACTTCACTTTTCCAGTAGTCAACTTCCCTTTTCTTTGTAGCAATTTCCCAACAGCGCTGGCATATGGAGTTTACATCTTCTCATTTACTACGCAAGGGCCTATGGTACAGTGACTTTCTTGATAAATCCTGGTAGCTGACAAATTGGCTACTTAAACAAGGTATGCTACTCGTAACTTGAAGTCTTCACTCCAGAAGTCTTGCGTTCGACATCACGATCTTATGGATCGCTATGGGATATCTGTTTCTCAGATAACAAACGATTCCCCTTAAAAGCTTAATATTGTTGTTTACCGGATTTGACATGCCCAACACGACAGTTATCTTGTAAGAAACAGGAAATGCTTAAAAGGTACTTGTAAATAATAATGGTGCCCTCAAATCAAGACACGACTTGAATTTCTTACAAGAGTGAAGGATATCCCGATCCTTGATTTTTGTTTTCGAATGTCAGTACCACTTTTTGCCGAAAAATACTATTAAAAACTCTTGAAACCTATACTGCATGAGTAGTGTCGCCGTCATTCGGGTGTACATTGCAATGTGACATCAGGTTTTTTATGTCGTCTCGTAAAAATTACAATTGGATCACAAAAATCAACCTCAACTATAAACCATCATTTACAAAAGAAATTGAAGTCCTTATCATCATTTTAGTTGGATAGCAAACAAAAAATGCACTTTAACAAACATACCATTTAGTTCCTTTTGATGCGCTTGTGCCTGTATACCATCCCATAATGTTGATATAATACATCCATAGGCGACAACCATCAACACAAATGGACAAATCAATAAAATTAAATCAAGGAACACAGTATATGCTTTATATAACTCTTGCGACTCCCAGACTTCGTCACATTTGTATGCACCGTTCCTAAGACGTCCATATTTTGTGCAGATTGCAATGGGAATCATGACAATTGTAGCTAGTATCCAACAAAACAATATCACTTTATAAGCATGTGACAAGGTTTGCCACCGACGGGAACGTAGAGGGCGGCAAATTCCAAAGTAGCGTTCCAGGGATATTGAAACCAAGGTGAAACAGCTAACGGCAACAGACACACCTGAAATAAACACAAAAGAAATATCAGATATGTATATTGTAATGTTGTGCATTCGTTAACACGGCGCTTGGCATATTACGTTCTATGTTTCTTTTATCGGCAATTTAGGAAAGGATCAAAATATCTCTTTATAAACAACAAAATACCAAAGTTACTGTCATTTTAGTTCCTGTGTATGGCCTTTATGACAAATAATGTCCTTCAAGTGCAGATCAAATCAAAACATTTGGTAGATCACAATTAAAACATTGTAAAATCTGATAGAGAACAAATAAACAAAAAAGGTCTAAACGAAAAACCAAAATAAGCTAAGGAAAACTATTCGTGACTGAGAGGACGCAAAAATTTAAAAGGATTCAAGTTTACATGAAGTTCAATGAAAAATAACAAGTATTTTACCTTGATAATGTGTCCACCGTGTACAACCGTTACCGCAAGGGAGTAGCTCCACGGCATGTGGGAGTTGATTTTTTCGTAAGAGGGAGTAGAATTTCCCAGCAATTTTCATAACATGAGTTAAGTAAGCTTCACAAGTCTTTTAAGAACACAATGTCATTTACTTATAAATCATATATGCAACGGAACCTCTCAGTTATTATGCTTGTTGGTTGTGTTATTAGAAATCCAGCAGATGATTTCATTTTTCTCAAACATCCCGGACTTTTACAGGCGATTGGTACGAAAAAAATGTCTTATGACCTTCTACAGCAAACAAATCCATAAACCAGTCACGTTTACGGGTGTACATCGATAGACTGTCATCGAAGTGATCCCTTTAAATCTTCACATTTGTCTTAAACGGTCATGAAAAATTATAGAATTACATATCACATACGTGTATAGGGTAACTCCAGAGGGAACAAATCAAAATTTCAGAACAGCACGAGGGAATCGCTCATATCATGACATTTACAGTCATATATATTCACTTTAATAGTTCATAAAGCAGCAATAATTACAAGCAATTATCCCAAACCCATCACGTTGCTCAGTAGCATGATGTTTTGGCCCTTTAATGGATATGTATTGAAATCATATTCTTGTTTGCGAAGCTTTTCTCCCAATTTCCTTACAGAAATATACGTATCTGCCTCATTGATGAAAATTGCTGCATATCTTTATGTAAGCTCCAGTTATAAAGGCACAAGTTAAGGTGACAATTTTGATTTTCCAACAAATAATTCGGTCTTAAGAAACATTCTTTTCTTCTTTCGCGCTCAGTTTTATAGGGAATAGGACACCAGGTAATGTCCGCAAGTGATCAGTCTAAAATTCCAAGTTAAACTTGAAAATGGTCTATTGATGCGCTTGAATTTTTTAATCGCATTTCCATAAAATTTAGAGAGTAAATGCGAACGTACCAGTTCACGTTATGACATTATATTATTATAAAGGGAATGAAACGAATATAAGGAAACATACATAAGCATAGTCCGTCGATGGCGGTGGAGCAGAAGGTAGACAAGTTGAAGAATCAAATTTTCTTCCTCCATAAATCGAGACTACTATAAAAATAGAAAAAAAGAAACTAATTAAGTAAGAGGAAACCGAACCGTCAGTCAAAACAAAGAAAAATCCAGATACGATGGCAACATCAGAAATAAAAAGATTCAAAGACGCGACCAATCAAGCAAGGCACAGAAAAAAAATAAAGACGCATATATTGATGAACAACACAAACCCAATTAAAAACCACGAGTGAGATCAGGTGCAACGGTAGAGTAAGCGTCTCCTGCTTCTTATAAGACACCCACCGTGTTGAGCATATCAACTCCAGTAGTAAAGTCAAATTCGGTAGAGGAAAAACGGTCATCTTAAGCTTTTTAAGGTAAAGATGTGTTATTACCTGGGAAACATATATTCCATAGTGGTACAAAATGTACACAAGATCGTGATGTCAACCGTAAGACTTCTACAGTGATGACTTTAAGTTATTGGTAACTTACCCTTTTTGTAGTAGCCTAGCCATGAGCAACAGATCTCAATCAAGGAAGTCGCCACTGTATCGAACACAGGCCCTTTTAGGAGATTTAAAGTCTTTTAAACTCTTTTTGTTGGCAATGTTGGAATGTTGCTACAAGGGAAAGCCAAGTTGACTAACTGGAAAAGGAAAGTTATCGCGTTTGTCACACAAATAAGTTTGTATTCTACTTCTGTTCTCAATTCCACTATGAAGGTCAAGAAATGTTTTTTGGATAGATGAGATAAAGAAAATCACCAAAACGATGGTTGTATAGAGATAAAATATCATCTATGTAATATCTTACATTCAATGGCATTTCATACCCTGAACTTCAGATGTTGTCAGTGAGAATATGAGAATATGAACAGTGATATCAGAAACAAATGTATACAATTAAAGCGATTCCCTCGTGCTGTTCTGAAATTTTGATTTGATCCCTCTGAAGTTACCATTTACACGTATGTGATATGTAATTTTATATTTTTTCATGACCGTTTAAGACAAATGTGAAGATTTAAAGGGATCGCTTTGATCACAGTCTATCGATGTACATCCGTAAACGTGACTGGTTGATGGATTTCTTTGCTGTACAAGGTCATAAGACATTTTTTCGTACCAATTACTTGAAAAAGTCTGAGATGTTTGAGAAAAAATGAAATCATCTGCTGGATTTCTAATAACACAACCAACAAGCATAATAACTGAGAGGTTCTGTGGAATATATGATTTATAAGTAAATGTCTTCTTAAAAGACTTGTGAAGCTTACTTAACTGATGTAATGAAAAATTTCCACTTCCTATTGCGAAAAAATCAACTCCCTCATGCCGTGGAGCTACTCCCTCGTGGTAACGGTTGTACACGATGGTGTCTAGGATTAATGTTTATACACAAAATGGGCCTTTAAGACAAAAGAGTTCGGTTCAGGACAGAAATTCCTCGACAAATTACTCGAACTATCAATTATTTTACCTTAACACTCTCTGCTTATTCCAGAGATGTTGGAATATTACTGATTAGAATCAGAAATTTCACTACTTGAAAGTCAAAATCAGAACGTTTTGATGTAAGTGAGAACCGAACCGTCAGTCAAAAGAAAGAACAATCCATTTACAATGGCAACATCGGAAACAATAAGAAACAAGGACACCACTTAAGTACGGGACAAAAAAAATGAAAATGAAGACATACATACAGATGAACAACACGGACACAATAAAACTCTGGATGAGATCAGGTGTACCGGTAAAGTAAGCATCTCCTGCTTCTTATAAGACCTGCTTCTTATATGTCCGGTAGTAATCTGATTTAATAATTTCAGACGTCCAGGTGTTCTGCTGATGACGGAGTATCAGGGATCTCTTCAACTTCGGGTTTATTTGGGTATATAAAATGAAGAGAAAAACAGGATTAACAAGTGTAGATCGTATCGCAAGGCAAAACAGAAGTCCCCTACCGGTGGAACAATCTTTGTTATACCAGCAGAAATAGTCAAAGAAGAAAAATTTTTCGATCCCAAGGCCCATAACTCCGTAAAAAATTAATGGACCCAACCCATAATCACCATGAACTGTAACCCATCGTGGTTGATTAACAATGCAAATATCAGCTTTATATCTGAAATGGTTTAGAAAAAAAGTCCGGAAAACCTATATTTTACCAAAATTTTCTAAGTCCAAGGCCCATAACTCCGCCAAATATCGATGGAATGGAACCAAACTCGAACTTGATCAGTAACTCATAGTGGTAGACTCAAATAGCAAATATTAGCTTCATATCTGGAACGCTTTAGAAAAAAAAAGTCCGGAAAGCCTATAAAAAATTTTCTAAGTCAAAGGCCCATAACTCCGTCAAAAATCAATGAACCGGAAGCAAATTTGAACTTGATCTGTAACTCATAGTGGTAGACTCACATAGCAAATATTAGCTTCATATCTGGAATCGTTAAGAAAAAAAGTCCGGAAAACCTATATTTTACCATCATTTTCTAAGTCAAAGGACCATAACTCTGTCAAAAATCAATGAACTGGAACCAAACTCGAACTTGATTTGTAACTCATGTACCAAATATTAGATAAATGGGGAAAAGTCAGGAAAACTGAGTGGTACGGACTGACGGAAGTCGGTAGGGGACTAATAAATTGAGTGTTGAGTATTCGTGACTGTGTCATCCTTTATAATTTGTGATGTAAAATATTCCACTTTTTAGCTGACTATCAACATTTATATATTCATTTTCTTTTATTTAACTTTCATAGTTAATTGCCGACATTTTGGACAAACATCAAAATTGATTCGCTTGAAACGTTTGAGCATACTATTCTCACAGAATAAAAATATCCCAGATTCTACAAAGTGGTTATTGTTAACAAACTGTTTAGCAGCTGATATTTGAATCTTTGTTTTATATTGACAATATGATTTGTCTATTATTTGTTATTGAATGACATTTGTGTATTTTTCCTCGTTTACATTTTTGTATTTTTATAAGTTACGTAATATAAGCACAAAAGATATGAATATTTACATTGTAACAGAATTATTTTCTCCAAGAGTGTGATTTTTAACTAACACAAGTATGAAAACTTCCCAGCTTTTATCACGTATACATGTATTGTAGGAAGATGTTGATTGTATTTTTTCATGATTAATAAGTACAGAAACATCGTTATTTCAGGATGATATTTCTCTAGATTTTCTGACTCGTATGATGTTATCCTTTAAAGGCATAATAATAATTTGCCCAATGACCCCTCTTTGTTTTTCATAATTTATTGTTTAAAAATCCTAATAAACATCTATGACAGAGTTTAATTAAATCCGATTCGTTCAGCTACATGCAATAGAAAGCGGGAAATGTTTACTTCTTTTCGGTCATTTTGATATTGGCTGCAGTCGAGCTCAGCATCCATTTTTACACGTGTTATGAATATCAATTAAGAATTGAATGCAATATTTTGTAGTTTTATTGGAGTGTAAAAGCGTGGACCGTAACACATCAAGTTTTGAATGAAGCACGCTATTTTTGTGTTCAAAATGTGCTACGGTCCACGCTTTTACATGACAATAAACTACAAAATATTGCATTCAATACTTTTAATTACATTCCGTATGTTCGTACAAGATAACTTAAAAATCGTGGATGATGCACCATTTCCTTGTGTAGATCACTCCGCCGTCTTTGTTTACTTTTGTCGTTGTCAAAGAGTCGCGTGCTGGTGTAGTATTACTGACTGATAAAACACAGTGACGGATATGATCGGGAGTACTCGTGGCCAATCATATACGATTATTTTGATAAGCACAAATATGCATAATACTACTTAAACGCAAAAACCCTTCAAAAATTGACAAAAGTATTACAATATTGGACACGTTTGGAAATTACTACGTCAGTTCACAGCTTCAAACACAACTGACCTTACACTTTATCAGTCATAAGAGAAGTATATTTAGAATATTTTTACGGTATATATCATAAATAAAATATGTTAAAACAGTTTATAAATCCTTGTAAAATTGTCGGTGATGAAATATTTTATTACGTTCAATTAGCAACTACGTGACAAAGGTATATGAGAGAGAGAGAGAGAGAGAAGTGCACATGTAAGTGAGGACAAAAGAAAAGGGAATTCAAAGGAAAATTATCTAGCTTGAAAGAGAGAGAGAGAGGGAAAGAAATAGGCAGCAAGAAGTAGAGAGACTTTCATAAGAATCCATACAAACAGAGATTCATTGCCGGGTCTTCCAGATGCACCACTAAACCTCTTTCACAGCTACTCACTACTTTGTTGACCGCAGTCAGAGACGGCCTGAAAAATTACTGTAATAAAGCTTACTCCACAAGCGGTGTGAATCAAATGTGGATTCTTAAAAATTCAAAAGATCTTCTTGAACAGCTTTCCTCAATCAGTCTTACCCATTGCCATAGCATTCAAACTTTTGACTTTTCTACACTTTATACAACCCTGCCACACAATAAACTGAAAACAGTAATTGCAGATTTAATACATCAACGTTTCTGCACAAAAAATGGAGAACGCAGATACACCTATTTAGTTGTAGGGAAAGACAAGACATATTTTGTTAAGAACCACACCGATTCAAATAAGAAGTACACCGAGACTGACGTAATCAAAATGTTAGAATTTTTGATCGACAATATTTTTGTCGAATTTGGAGGTCGTGTTTTCCAACAGACAATAGGGATTCCTATGGGAACAAACTGTGCGCCGCTTTTAGCTGACCTTTTCCTCTACTCGTACGAGGCCAAGTTTTTACAAGGGCTTATTCAAAGAAAACAAAAACATTTAGCCC
>MJUU01011130.1:1746-11964 GCA_002080025.1 Modiolus philippinarum
AAAGAGAGGTGTATATAAATATACTGGTATATGAAACTGTTTAATTATATACGATTGAAAAAAATAATCCTTACTTCATACAGAATCCAATGAAATAAACCCTGTTAAAATCCAAGTAAAGTAAAAAACTTTATATAATTTGTATGAACAAAATTTTGTCACCTTCTGCCCTTCATAGCTTAGTAGAGGTTAAAGCTTAACCAAAAATTACTGAAAGCTTCCCTTAAGAATCATCCAAAGATACAAATCCTGCTAAATTCTGATGAAGAACAACAATTTTTACGCATTCATAAAAATAAGATTTTAGTCCCCTTTTGCATGGCCCTTTATAGTGTGGAAATGGTAAGAGCTCAAATTCGTCAACGCATCACTGAAAGCTTACTCAAAGAACAATCCAAAGACACAACCTCTGTTAAATCTAATTGAAATTAAAATTTTGAGGATCTGCATAAAAACAGGATTTTTGCTCCTTATATGTCAGAAATGGTAAGAGCTGTCAGATTCTTTGATATATAGATAAAAGCTTATTTCAAGAAGATTCAAACCCAGTAAAAATCTGATGAAAAAAATATACAATGTACTTCAGAAAAACAAGATTTTGTCTCTGTTTGGCCACTGTTGTGATCACAGTTATTTTGATTTTTTTCTGCTTAATATTAACCTCTCTTGGTAGTGCATTGATATTTGGTATGCGGTTGCATTAATATCAATACAGATCAGTTTCAGGAGATTTTTATGTCTATGCCCCACAGTAACGCTCCACAAACATTGGAATTTTTCACTAGTTATCCTGTTCATACTAGCCACTGAATATTTGACTTGCAGTTTCATCTCGAGGTCATAGGGGGATGTGGGGATTCCACATCCAGATTGTGGCTCTGACCCTCAGTCATGCATGAACAATCACATTAAGCTTTTGTAAGCAGTCAATGTAGTCTTTACCAGTATCCCTAACCACTTTAAATTTGACATGCAGTTGTTTTTGAAGAGTAAATGCCAATTTCACACCAAGATGAAGGCCCTGGCCCCTCTGTCATGCATGAATGATTATATTAAGAGTTTAGCAAGTAGGTAATGCACACAGTTTATAAGATTTCATTATAATAGCTGCTTCTGTTGGTTAATGTTCACATTAAAGTGATTCATGGGGCAGACAAGCAATATCCTGTATCAACAGTTTATTTTCAGTAACAGATAACTTGAGTACCTTCNATATGATCAAATCCCAAATGAGTCGCATGCATACTTGTTCTTTTTAGCTCACCTGGCTATAGCCAGGGTGAGCTTTTGTCATCACTTTTCGTCTGGCATCCATCCGGCATAAACTTTTCATTCAATGATCTTCTCCTTTGAAACTACTGAGCCAATTGGAACCAAACTCGGCCACAATAGTCCTTAGATGGTCCCCTGCAAAAAAGTCGTTTTTCAAATCCGAGCTATATCCAAAATGGCCGCCAGTGGGGATCATGGTTTTAACATTGGACCCTATGGGAAAACACATTCAAAGATCTTCTACTCTGAAACTACTGGGCCAATTGAAACCAAACTTAGCCACAACAGACCTTAGATGGTCCCCTGCAAAAAAGTTGTTTTTTCAGATCCATACTATTTTCAAGATGGCTGCCAGTGGGGATCATAGTTTTAACATTGGAACCTATGGGAAAACACATTCAAAGATCTTCTCCTCTGGCCGCTTGCGGGGATCATAAAATGGACCCTATGGGAAGACATATTCAAAGATCTTCTCCTCTGAAACTACTGGGCCAATTGAAACCAAACTTGATCACAACAGTCCTTACATGGTCCCCTGCAAAAAAGTTGTTTTTCAGATCCACGCTATATCCAAGATGGCCGCCAGAGGGATCATAGTTTGAATATTGGACCCTATGGGAAAACGCATTCAAAGATCTTCTCCTCTGAAACTACTGGGCCAATTACAAACCAAACTTGGCCACAACAGTACTTAGATGGTCCCCTGCAAAAAAGTTGTTTTTCAGATCCACGCTATATCCAAGATGACCGCCAGCGGTAGATCAGTTTAACATTAGACCCTATGGGAAATCACATTCAAAGATCTTCTCCTCTGAAACTACTGGGCCAATTGAAATCAAACTTGGCCACAATAGTCCTTAGATGGTCCCCTGCAAAAAAGTTGTTTTTCAGATCTGTGCTATAATCAAGATGGCCGCCAGCAGGGATCATAGTTTTAACATTGGAGCCTGTGGAAAAACACATTTAAAGATCTTCTCTTCTGAAACGGCTGAGCCAATTGGAACCAAACTTGGCCACAATAATCCTTAGATGGTCCCCTGGAAACGAGGTTGTTTTTCAGATCCGCGCCATATCCAAGATGGCTTCTTGCGGTGATTATAGTTTTTAACATTGGACCTATGACAAAACACATTCAAAGATCTTCTCCTCTGAAACTACTGAGCCAATTGAAACCAAACTTGGCCATAATAGTCTTTAGGTGGTCGTCTGCAAAAAAGTTGTTTTTCAGATCAGCGCTATATCCAAGATGGCCACCAGCGGGGATCATAGTTTGAACATTGCACCATATAGGAAAATATATTCAAAGATCTTCTCCTCTGAAACTACTGGGCCAATTACAAACCAAACTTGGCCACAATAGTACTTAGATGGTCCCCTGCAAAAAAGTTGTTTTTCAGGTCCGCGCTTTATCCAAGATGGCCGCCAGCAGGGAATATAGTTTTAACATTGGACCTATTGGAAAATACATTCAAAGATCTTCTTCTCTGAAACTGCTGAGCCAATTGGAAGCAAACTTGGCCACAATAGTCTTTAGTTTTTAGTTAGTGCCCTGCAAAAATGATGTTTTTCAGGTCAGTGCTATATTCAAGATGGCTGCCAGCAGGGAACATAGATTTAACATTGGACTCTATTGAAAAACATTCAAAGATCTTATCCTCTGAAAGTACTTGGCCCATTTTAAAAACACACTTGGTCACAATTGTTCATAGTTGTTCTTGTTGGAAAAATTTGCTCCACATGTCTGCTTAAGATTCAAGATGACCCCAGTGGGGAACATAGTTTAACTTTGAAACCTATCAGAAAGCATTCAAGGATCTCCTCTGAAAATATTTAGCCAATTGGAACCAAAATGAGACTCAATGGACCATAGATGGTCCCCTTCAAGAAAGATGACAGTAAGTGTGCACCTGCAACCAAAGTAGATGCCAGTCTGGAAAATTGTTTAACTTGAGATAATATAACATCAATGTCTATTAACTAATTTGGCAGATTTTGTAAATAAATATATCGGCCCCGGATAAGTTGAAAATAAATAAGCTAGCCTGGTTATACTTTAAACACTTTAAAATGAATATTCAGTCCAATCCTAATGGTCAAAATTTGTTTTGTTATACAATAAAATAAATAATCTGGCCTCCAAAGGCTTGGAAATAAATATTATGATCAGAATGGAGTTGAAAATAAATAATCTAATCTTTCCAAATTTGCCAGCCCCCCCCCCAGGATCTAAAGGTCGTCCCCTAATGAAGTGCTGACTAGTTGGCAATGTTAGGTGACTTGGACAGTTGAGTTATATCTCTCTTTGCCCATCTTTTGAGATCTTGGCTGCTTCACACAAGAAACATCTAATTGAGCCACTGAGATTTGTACAGACATCATTTATATTCATTTGGCTACATCTCTTGATCAAATGAAAGAAGGCAAAATAATAAAACTTGAAATTGTACCTTGATGCACAAGTAGAGGTATGACTACATATATAATATGACCAAGTTAATGTGGACTGTCCAGTACCCAAATATTTCTAAAATTTTCAATATACTTTCATTTGTATATAATATCTGAAAAAAAAATCAAATTTCCTGTTTCAATTTATAAATCACTGTGACCTCTACTTTGAGCTGTTTACATTTTCAATCATAATATCTTGCAGTAAAGAAAATACCAAAATTTCATTGAATTACGATCAGATGTTAACTTTTTGAGCTACCATTCAGAAACCAAATATATTTGAAATTTTCAATCTCTTTTTAGTCACTATGACCTTGACCTCCTTCCTCCAAAATATATACAGTTCTGCTCGAGATCTTTCTTGCACTCAACAGTATATCAAAGTTTCAATTGAGTTTATGTAAGTGTTTTGAGATATTGTAAGGAAACCAAATTTCAATATTTTTGATAATTTTGGCCTTGACCTTTGACGCTCTTTCCCCAAAATCATAAGGTTTCTTCTCCCAGTGGTATTTAACGTTATATCCAACTTTGATTTCAAATTGATGAACACTTTTTGAGTCATCGTCCGGAAACAATATTTTTCTGAAATTTTCAGTCACTGTGACTTTGACCTACTTTCTCCAAAATCGATAGGGTTCCTCCCCTCCTGGTAACCACAATATATCAAACTTCCATTTCAATTGGATGTATGATTTTGAGTTGTCACCCGGAAACCCAATGTTTGATGCCTGCTCACCACTCCAAACCAATAGCCAAGTTAACTTCATTGCAACTCGGCTAAAAATCAGTCTTCACCAATTTTGATTGATTTTATTGGCTCACCAATTTGCTTTTTGGGTAAAAAAGAAGCCTAGAAAATATAAACCAAATCTGTTCAGGGTATGTGGGGAAGGACATGGACCTCAAACTCTTGACTTGGGAAGATGATCTTTGCCAAATCACAAAGGGTCCAATGATAAACTATGTTTCCTAGTGTCAGGTGTCAGCCAGATATTTTATTTCACCTGGACCTTCACAACAAAACCTTGGAAGAAAATCGCCCAAAGACAAGATTCACCACTAGTGAGCCCATTTATTCCTAACGTCTTTGTAATTATGCCCTCCCCCTTGAATCGAAGATTATGGTGGGGGTATAGTTTTTGGTCTGTCTGCCTGTCTGTTCGTTTGTCTGCTTGCCTACAAAAACTTTAGCATTGGGGTTTATCTTTTGAATGATAGGGTTTTCATATTTTGCATGTTTATTCCTTGTGGCAAGGCCTTTCAAATGACCTTGTGACCTTGACCTTGGCAAAAGATGGAATTTTTTTTTCAAATAAATAAAAAAAACTTTAACATTGGTTATATCTTTTGAATGGTAAGTGATATAGCTTTCAAATTTTACATGTGCATTCATTGTTTCAAGACCTTTTAATTGTTATCAGAAAATTTGACCTTGTGACCTGGACCTTGGCATTAGAATATCTGTCTAAAAACTTTAACATTGGGTATATCTATTGAATGGTAAGTGATAGGGCTTTCATATTTTGCATATTATGTATTCCTTGTGGGAAGATCTTTCAGTTGGTACCCAAATATTTGACCTCATGACCTTGACCCTCACATGTGACTGAGGTGAATTTTCATCAAAAACGTGAAATTATGTTTTGTATATCCTTTGTATGATAAGATGCAGTATTTTATATTTCACAGGTGTGTTTTAGTCACAGAAACAAATATATATAGCAATCAAAATATTTATTACTAAATTCTGATGCAATTTTTATATATATATATATATTCCTCCACTTAATGGAGAACCAGTACTGGTAAAGTTTATATGAAAATATTCATGATGCAATTAAATGATGATAATTATGAAAACGCTAATAGAAAAAAAGACAATGAGTATGGCACGCGATAGTAACAAAAATGCGGTATATAATAATAGTATTTCGAACGAAAACTAGGGTTTTCGGCGAAATACTATGTATACCGATCGGAAACCCCTAGTTAACGTGCGGTATACTTAGTATTTCGCACGAAAACCCTAGTTTTCGTTCGAAATACTAGGTATACCGCATTTTTGTTACTATCGCGTGCCATAAATGAGTTAATCATAAATGCTTCATAAAAAGACGGGGTTGTGAAAATTGTTTTTTAATTATTGGGACGAAGGTCAGTTGGGTGACATTAATGTGTTTGCATCTTTGTTATGTTCTAATTGAGCCACCAGTTTTAGATAAGAGGATCTATGGATATGTTTCAGTAGGAATCAAACTTTGTTTCAACAGCCGGTTGTCATATTGGAATTTAAGAGCTATACAGGGTACACTCAAAAACTAACTGTGGTCAAGTTTGTTTCCGATTGAACAACTCATTAAATTAAAAAAAAATATTACCACTGACACCAAGATTAATTATTGATTAAGAAAATCGCCCCCCCTCACCCCGTAATCAATGCAAAGGCTAGAGGCTCTCAAGAGCCTGTATACCCAAACTGGTGCAAGGCTGGCTTGACAGTCAAAATAACCTCAATGATAAAAGTTCTTATTTTTTAGCATGTTGATATACCTCAATGTAATAAGGCCCAATTTTCCATAGTTTTCCATTTTTAACTATGTAACTATGTTCCCACTGGCTGCAATCTTGGTTGAGATACCAACATAAAAAATCACAAAGGAAGGGACCACCAAATGACAACTGCGACTTAATTGTTCAAGCCGTTTCAGAGCAGTTTTGTTTGAATACATTTCCAATAGCGTCCTTTGTAAAACTATGTTATACTGACCGGACAGCCTTTAATCTCACTTCATTCCATTTCTTTTCTCATGGTCTTTTTACCTTATACTTTTATTTTTCTTGTGTGCATACACCTTCAGTTCAAACATCTCCTTTTTCTCTTTCTCTTTTGAATTGCAACTTTTTAGTTATGTTTTGCTGACGTCAAAAATAATTAATATGTGTATTCTATGTAAGGAAAGGACTGTATTAAGTTGTGATAACTTGTGTCTAATCCTAATAAATATGTTTAATCTAAATCTGATGTGGATTTACACAAGACACATTTTTCAAATTAAGAGTACTAACAAATCACAATTGTACACAAGTTTGGTTCCAATAAGAAAAGTAGTTCCAGAAGAGAAGATTTTTTATGTTCTCATGTTCAATGTTAAACTAAGTTCTTATTTGCAGTCATCCTAGACGAGGCACAGACATCCCAAACACATCTTTAACAGACCACATAAAGATTATATAGTGCCGACAAAGTTTGATTCTTATTGGCTATGCGGCTTCACAGGAAACGGTCTTTGGATACTTTTCCATTTGGTCCAGTTTAAAACTATGCTACCTGCTGCTGGGTCCAGTTTCAAACTATGCTACTTACTGGTGGGTCCAGTTTCAAACTATGCTACCTGCTGGTGGCCTTTTTTGGATACGACGCGGACTTGCCTTACATAATTTTCCAAGATAGCCAACGAAGGACAGTTTTGACCAAGTTTGGTTTCAATTGTCCAAGTAGTTTCAGAGGAGAAAACCTTTTAATGTGTTTTACCGTAGGGTCCAATGTTTAATTAAGTTCCCCACTAGCGGCCACCTTGGATGAGGTGCAAGCTTGTTGGACAATTTTTCTTTTAAAGAAGACTACCTAAGGACTATTGTGATCAAGTATGGTTCCAGTTGGCCAGGTAGTTTCAGAGAAGATGTTTGAATTCGTTTTCCCATAGGTTCCAATGTTAAAATATGTTCATCGGTGGCAGCCATCTTGGATCCAACTCGGACTTGCCGGACACAATTTTTCAAATGAGACCAACATAAGACAGTTGTATGATTCCAATTAATCAAGCAGTTTCTGAGGAGAAGATCTTTAAATGTGTTTTCCCATAGGGTCCAATGAACTAAGTTCCCCACTGGCAGCCATTTTGGATGAACATCCATCATGAAGATAAAATGTAGTCCTTGAAATAAAACTGAACCTCCATCTCAAATTCTTTTTGAAAAGCAAGGCAAAATGTATAAAATTACGAAACTCTCACAAGTAAAGGGCAATAACACCTATATGGGTATTCAAATTTTCTTCAAAATTTCCAGGTCGGTAGATCTAGATAAGCTAAGCAATTTTGCAATTAAAAGTTGACCTCTATCTGTTATATTTTTTGATAATATAAAAGGTATAAAATTGGTAGGTAGATCTTGCCATGATGTACACTTTTACTCCATCAGATTTTTTTATATCTGTAACGTTTTTGAGTATTTGCCAAAAACATTAATTTCCCCCATGTGCTATTTTTTTGTAACGGCAGGAATATTGTTTTCAGACTCCTCAGATACAATTTTGAAACTAAAAACCCTGGTAAAGACACAGGCCAAGTTTGGTTAAAATTCGCTCAGTGGTTTCAGAGGAGAAGATTTTTGAAGAAAAAAAGTTTACGAAGGACGGACGACGGACGCCAAGTGATGGCAATAGCTCATATGACCTTCAGATCAGGTGAGCTACAAAGATGAGGACACTGTTTTTCATGTATTAAAATTTCTATGTTAAATCCATAGGCAATAACTCTACTCAATTCAGTTGACCAAAGCCAAATTTGAACTTGAATACTAAGAACCAGATACAATTATGTACCAAATATTGAATCAATACCAGAATGCTGAGGCACTGCAAAGGAAAGGTGTGGAACCTGATAATTTTCAAAATTTAGCAATTCGATGGGTCACAACCTGAAAAACCAAGATTACGAATACTTATATCTTCTTACATTTTCAACAAAAATAGTCATTTGCCAAGGTCAAGAGGTCTAATAGTCTACCATTCAGGAGATATACCCATTGTTAAATTTAAAAAAAAATGTGGCAATATGCCAAGGTCAAGGTGATAAGGTCAAATATTGTGGCATAAATTGAAATTACAGGTCTTTCAGCAAAAAATATACAGGCTAAATATGAAAACCCTGTCAATTATATCCAATGTTAAAAGATCATTTTTTCATAATGTGAGTCATGTGCTAATTATAAGATCAAGGTCAAGAGTTCAAATATTCTGTCATTCAAAAGATATACACTGTTAAAAATTTTAGAAAATATAGTTAAATGTCAAGGTCAAGAGGTAAAATATTTTGGTATCATTTGAAAGGTCTTGCCACAAGGAATATACATGCTAAATATGGAAAACCATATCGCTTACCTTTTACTGCGAATAACCTCCGACTTTACCCATATTTCTCTTGCAATTGTTATAGATTGCTACCTGTCTTCAATGGTAAACTGTTTATTCACACTTCACATTCTTACAACAACTTCCATTCATGCCTGAAGAGTTTTATCCTCCTAGAATAAAGGACTACACAGAGCGCAGCATGATACGACTGCAGCATGTTGACCACTGAATTTGAACAAGTGTGATTTAAAGCTAATGTGGACACAGTAAAAAGCTTGACACAGTGATTAGATGGACACAAAAAAGCTTGATACAGTAATTAGCTGGACCCAAAATGGTGAAAATAAAGCTTACAATGAGAATAGTCCAAAGAAAAAAATCCCATCAAAATCTGATGAAAAATAAAGATTTTACATATTTCTTATATTTGCAATTTTGGCCCCTCTGACAAATGATAAGAGCTATGCCAAATCCGTTGAATATTACTTAGGGGACGACCATTTGATTCTGAGGAGGGGGCTGGCAGTTTCGGTCGAGCCAGATTATTTATTTACAAAATTTTGCGGGCCAGAATATTTATTTTTTAATTCTTTATTTTCAATAACATAATCTATCGTACCAATAAATCTGAGGTCAGATTATTTATTTTCTTGGATGTGCAGGCCAGATTATTTATTTCCTTTTTTTCAGGGACAGAATATTTATTTACAAAATCTGCCCCCCCCCCTTCAGAATCAAATGGTCTTCCCCTTATAGCTTACAATGAGAGGAATGCAAGGAAATAAATCCCATCAAAATCTGATGAAAAATAAAGATTTCACATATTTCTAACAATTGCAAATTTGGTCCCTTTGACCCCTTATAGCCCGGAAACGGTAAGAGCTGTGTCAAATCTGTTGACACACTACTGCAAGCTTGCATTGAGAGGAATCCAAAGAAAACATCCTATCAAAATCTGATCTAAAATAAAAGATCTCACATATTTCTAAACATAGGTAATCAACGATTACAAAGTTCGCCTCGTTATGGCACATGGACACAGAAACCCAATTTGGCCAGGGTGCTCATTTACCATCCCTGATGCATGTATACAAAGGCTAGATGATCCTACCATGTACAGTGACTGAGATCTGAACTCAGACGTAAATTTGAATGTAAGTCACTCAAGCGGAAAATATAGGTCAAAGTGACCTAATTTTGCCTGGATGCTGACCTACCATCAAAGATGCATGCACAAGCAAGGTCAGATGATTATTGTACTATGTATATTAACTGAGATATGAACTAAAATATAAATTTGAATGCAAGCCACTCAAGCGGAAAATATAGGTCAGAGAGACCTAATTTTCTTGGAGGCT